>PVKM010002978.1:0-60683 GCA_004027735.1 Carollia perspicillata
GATTCTTTTTATTTTGTTAATTGTTTCTTTTACTATGCAGATGCTTTTGAGTTTGATGTAGTCCCATGCGTTGACTTTGTTGTTTGTGCTTTTGGCATCATGCCCAAAAATTATTGTCAAGGCAAATTTTGATGAGCTCTCCCTGTATGTTTATCTAGGAGTTTCATGCATTCAGGACTTAGAAGTTTTTGATTCATATCAAGTTAATTTTTGTGAGTTGTGTGAGATAGGTATCCACTTTTACTGTCCTGCTTGTGTTTCCCCCATTTTCCCAGCACCATTTGTTAAGAGTCTAGCCTTTCCCTATTGGGTAGTCTTGGCTCCCTACCTTGAAGGTCCTTGTAAGGAGATACAAGGAAACTACAAAACCCTCCCAATGATGAAATAAATAAATAAAATTGCATATTTTCCCAAAATCTAGATGTGAGCACAGAAAGTATTAAACTGTAGGAATTAAAATATTCTTTATGCAATTATACACACCCAGTTATACATGTGGGGAAGTGGAAACACTAAAGTTTTAAGTGTTTTGAACGTGGTTTCACAACAAGAAAATGACTCGAAATCAAGGCCTCTGAATCTCTCATTCTATTCATTTTCTATTTATCTTCATGTATTTTCTCAACAAAATTATGGTAAAGCCCTGACTTTTTGTCCCATCTCCCCATCCTCACTCTCAACTTCACATATTTATATTTGATTTTTTTCTTTATCTGTTGTGTAAAACTGTATTTCATTTTATCTTTTTGTTCTTATTTTGGTACATTGCTTCAGCATTCTATATCTTACAAAATCCTAATTTTTTTACCCAAGAAATTGGTTATTTTTATTAGGTTTGCATCCCTCATAAATGTGTTAAACATTGCCTTTCAGAGTTCTAACAAGTTACTGACATTTTATGCATGTTTGTGTCCCCTGTGACTTGCAGGTAGCCCACTTGCTAAATACATGAATGGCTAATGAGACAACACTGAGTACAGCAACACAGGCCACTCTTTGCCTTCTCCCTATAGGTTTGCTGAGGTCTTTTAATTATCACACTTCAGGTACCACTTTACAACCTGCTCCAATCCAGCTTTTTCTACCACCATCTACTTCATTTCAAATTTCTTCAACTCATTAAAAATTTTTCAAAGAAAAGACTGCCATATATTTGAAAAATTTCAAGGCTGGTATAGGTAAAATGCCTTGTTTCCTCATTTCCATTCAGTGCAAATTTTCTGAATGTATTTTGACAAGTCATAGATTTTGTATCACAATTGTTTCATGATAAAGTGAAATAGATTCAGAACTTTTGTATTAACTCATAGCATCTTTATAAATTAAGCAAAGCAGACAAATAAATATGTGTATACACATTTACACATACAATATGGTTCATGTAAAATTTTGGATTAGCCAGATAATTTTACATTAGCGCAAAAATGTACAATCATTAATAAAGTACCTTAAAATATTTAGGAAATAAATATGCTCTCTTTATTCCATTTCAATAGACTCTACCTCTCTATCATACACAGTATATTTATAATACTTACTTTCTTATTTACCTATTAATCGAAAAGGAAAAGCAAGACGTGGTTTTATAAATGCAAGACACTTCTAGGATGTAACAGTACTTTCTGTTAGTAATCATTCAGATATTAGTACCATTGGTATTTGACTTCTAAACCAAGATATTGTAGCAGAGACCAGATTTATCCTTCCACTTGAAACAGCAGGGAAAATGGACAAAATATATTTTAAATGTTTCAAGAAACTTGTATATCAAACAATAAAGGACAGTTACCATAGAAGGTGGAAAACAAGCAAGATGGACACTTTAACTGCCCCAGCATACTATATTGAGGGAATTTCTAGGTCATTGCACAAGAAGTCTGAGGAGAAAACTGCTGCTAGAGTTTATCAGACAGAAGCCTGGAGAAGGGACCCTAGATATCTACAGAGGGTCTCCCTCAAGTATTCAGCAGGGTACAGATAAGTACATGCATGTGAGCTAACTGCTAGAGGCTAGGGAATGCATCATTCAAAAGTGTTAGATTAAATGGTACCCAGTGAACATACAGGGACACAAAGAGCACCTATTCCTATAAATCAAATGGAGAAAGTCATAATTCATAGGCACTCAAAAGGTTCTTACCTCTGTACAAGAGAACATTTAGCTCTAGACTAAGCATAGCGGTAGTGCTGCCTAACACACTTACCATGAAGGTACAACTTACATTGTCTAGATTCCAATAAAAAAGTTTCTAGTCATGTATAATAGTAGGGAAACATAAACCATAATTAGAAAAAAATAATCAACTGAAACAGACCCAGAATTGAAAATAATATTACCATGGATCAAAGTGTCAATTCTTTGCCATGCAAAACCTTTTTTAGTTTGATGTATTCCCATGTTTATTTTTTGTTTTGTTTCCCTTGCCTGAGGAGATTAGAAAAATATTGCTATGAGCAATGTCCAAGATTTTAGTGCCTATGTTTTCTTCTAGGAATTTTGTGGTTTGGGTCTAACACTTAAGCCTTTAATCCACTTTGAATTTATTCTGATGTAAGGTGTAAGGAGGTGGTCTACTTTCATTTTTGTGCATGTGTCTGTCCAATTTCTCCAACACCATTTATTGAATAAATTATCTTTAGCCCATTGTATGTGCTTGCTTCATCTGTTGAATATTAATCGACTATAAAGGTATGGGTTTATTTCTGGGCAATCTATTCTGTTACATTGATCTAGGTGTCTGTGTTTATGCTGGTACCACATTGCTTTGATTACTATGACCTTATAGTATAGTTTGATATTAGGTAGCATGATGCCTTCAAATTTGTTCTTCTTTCACAAGATTGCTGTTGCTATTTAGGGTCTTTTGTGATTCCATATAAATTTTTGAAATATTTGGTCTAGGTATATGAAATATGCCATTGGTATCTTGATAGGGATTGCAGTGAATCTATAGATTGCTTTGGGTAGCAGGGACATTTTAATAATGTTAATTCTTCCTATCCATGAACATGGTATATGCTTCCACTTATTTGTATCTTCTTTAATTGCTTTCTTCAGTGTCTTATAATTTTTCAAGTTCAGGTCTTTTACATCCTTCATGAGATTTATTCCTAGGTATTTTATTTTTTTTTGGAGCAATTGTGAATGGGATTGTTTTCTTAATTTCCCTTTCTGTTAGTCCATTGGCATATAAAATGCAACTAATTTCTGGATATTAATTTTGTATCCTGATACTTTGTTGAACTCATTTATCAGTTCTAGTACTTTCTTGGTGGAATCTTTAGGGTTCTCTATGTACAGTATCATGTCATCTGCAAATAAAGGAAGTTTTACTTCTTCCTTTCCAATTTGGATGCCTTTTATTTCTTCTTCTTATCTGATTGCTCTGGCTAGGACTTCCAGTACTATGTTAAATAAGAGAGATAAAAAAGATTGTCTTTTTTTCCAGTCTTAAGGGAAACATTTGTAGTTTTTCCCATTGAGTATGATGCTGCAGTGGGTTTTTCAAACATGGCTTTTATTATGCTTTAGTATGTTCCTTCTATTCCCACTTTACTGAGAGATTTTTTTATCATAAATGGGTGTTGCATTTTATCAAATGTTTTCTCTGCATCTATTGATATGATCATGTGTTTTTTATACTTTATTTTGTTTATATGGCATATCACATTTATTGATCTGCAAACGTTGTACCAAACTTGCATTCCTGGAATAAATCTCACTTGATTATGGTGTATGATCTTTTTAATGTATTGCTATATTCATTTTGCTAATATTTTGTTGAGGATTTAAGTTCATCTGTGATATTGACCTATAAATTTCATTTTTGTAGTGTCTCTATTTGGTTTTGGGATTAGGATAATGTTGGCCTTGTAAAATAAACTTGGAAATTTTCCTTCCTCTTCAATTTTTTTTTTTTTTTTGGATAATTTGAGAAGAAGAAGTGTCAGTTCTTGGAATGTTTGGTAAAATTCACATGTGAAGTCATCTGGTCCAGGGCTTTTGTTTGTTGGGATTTTTTTTATTACTGCTTCAGTTTCACTAGGCATAGTCTGTCTATTCATATTTTCTGATTCTTCCTGATTTAGGTTTAGAAGACTGTATGTTTCTAGGAATTTAATCATTCCATGCAAGTTGTTCAATTTGTTGGCATAGATGTGATCATAATATTTTCTTAAAATCCTTCATATTTCTTTGGTGTCCGTTATTATTTCTCTTCTTTCATTACTGATTTTACTTAATTGGTCCCTTTCTCTTTTCCTTGATGAATCTGGCTAAAAGTTGTTATTTTTTATTTCTCTTTTTGAAGAACCAGATCTTGGATTCATTGATCTTTTCTATTTTTTTAGACTCTATTTCATTTATTTCTGCTCTGATCTTTATTATCCCTCATTCTTTCTCACTTTGGGCTTTGTTTGTTGTTCTTTTATAAATTCTTGTAAGTGTAAAGTTAAATAGTCTAGTTGAGCTTTTTCTTGTAATGCTGTGAATTTCTCTTAGGACTACTTTCCTGATGTCCCACAGTTTTGGTTGTTATGTTCTCATTTTTATGTGTTTCAATACATCTTTTTAAAAAATATTTTATTCATTTATTTTTAGAGAATGGGGAAGGGAGGGAGGGAGAAAGAGAGGGAGAGGAACATCAATGTGTTGATTGGTTGCCTCTTGCATGCCCCCAACTGGGGACCTGGCCCATAACCAGGGCACATGCCCCACTGGGAATCAAACCAGTGATCCTTCACTTAGCAGGTGGCACACACCACTGAGCCACACCAGTCAGGGCCCAATGTGTCTTTTGATGTCTTCCTTGAGCTCACTGTTGACTCATTCATTGTTTAATAATATGTTATTTAGTTTTCATGTCTTCATGTATTTTCCAATTTTCTACTTGTGATTGATTTCTAGTTTCTAAGTATTGTGGTCAGAGATATGTTTGATATGATTTCAGTCTTCTTAAATTTATTGACACTTGTTTTGTGTCTTAACATGTAGTCTATCCTAGAAAACATTCCATGTGCACTTGAAAAGAGATGCTTTGAGATGAAATGTTCTGAACATATCAATTAAATCCATTTGATTTAGTGTGTCATATAAGGTCTCTATCTCCCTGTTGATTATCTGTCTGGAAGACATATTCATTGAAATCAAGTGGATGTTAAAATCCCCTATTTTAGTGCTGGTTGGTGTGGCTCAGTGGATTGAATGCTGGGCCTGCAAACCAAAGGGTCACCAGTTCAATTCCCAGTCAGGGCACACACCTGGGTTGCAGGCCAGATCCCCAGTAGAGGGTACGTGAGAGGCAACCACACATTGATGATTCTCTCCCTGTATTTCTCTCTCCCTTCCTCTCTCTCTAAAAATAAATAAATAAAATCTTTTTAAAAATCCCCTAGTTTGACTATATTTCTCTTGATGTCTTCTATTATGTCCACAAGATTTGCTTTATATTTTTAGCTGCTTATCTATTGGGTGCATAATATTTATTTAGGTTGTATCCTCTTGTTGGATTGTTCCCAATATTATACAGTGTCCTTCTTTATCTCTTACTATAGCCTTGGTTTTACAGTCTATTTGGTTGACTGAAAGAATTGTTACCCCAGCTTTTTTTCCTTTACATCTGTGAAACACATTTTTCCAACTCTTTACTTTTAGTCTGCGTGTATCTTTCATTCTGATGTGGGTCTGTTGGAGGCAGCATATATATGGTTCTTGTTTCCTTACTCATTCAGCTACCTTACATCTTTTGATTGGAGCATTTAGCCATTATGTTTAAAGTGGTTATTTAAATACATATTTATTGATATTTTATTTTTAACTATTTCCTCTGTTTTTTTTTTCATCTTAAAGCAAGTCTTTTAACATTTATTGCAGTACTGGTGTCAACAGACTCCTTTACCTTATTCTTGTCTGGCAAGCTCTTTATTTCTCCTTCCATTTTAAATAATAGCCTTGTTGGATAAAATAGCCTTGGTTGTAGGTCTTTGCTTTCCATCACCTTGAATATTTCATGCCAACCCCTTTTGGCCTGAAATGTTTCTGTTAAGAAATCAGATGACAGTCTAATGGGAGCTCCCTTGTAGGTAACTAAGGGTTTCTCTCTTGTGGCTTTTAAAATTCTCTCCTTGTTTTTAAGCTTTGCCATTTTAATTATGATATGTGTTGATGTGGGCCTCTTTGGGTCCATCTTGTTTGGTACTCTCTGCACTTCTTGGACTTGGGTGTCTTTATTCCTCTGCCATATTAGCAAAGTTGTCAGTCATTATTTCTTCAAATAGGTTCTCACCCCCTTTCTCATTTTCTTCTCCTTCTGGTACCCACATGATGCAGATGTTGTTACACTAATGTTGTCCAAAAGGTTTCTTAACCTCTCCTCATTTTTAAATGCTTTTTTATTTTTGTTGCTCTGCTTGAGTGTTTTTTCCTACATTGTCTTCCAAATCACTCATTCAATCTGCTTCATCTACCCTAATGCTTTTTTCTTCCAGCATATTATTGATTTCAGATATTGTGTTCTTTATTTTTGACTCATCTTTTTTTATGGTTTCTGAGTATTTTTTTACACTGTTGAATATCATTATAGTCATTACTATATAGTTCTTTTTCTGCAGAATTCTCTTGTTCTTTCATTTGGAGCCTGTTTCTTTGTCTTCCTGTTTTGGCTACTTCTTTATGTTTGTTTCTGTGTACTAGGGAGATCTCCACAGACTCTGGTGCAGGCCAACATCACACACTGCCTACACCAGCCCTGGGCAACCTGTTTGAAGCTGTCAGCAATCCACTGTTTGTGCCTCCCTCTCCTAGGCTTGGGTGTGTGCTGAAAGAACAAATCTGTGCACCAAGGTTAGCTTTTGCCAGCACTGGGTCCAGGGAGAGGGTTAGCTAAAGTCTCAGAGCTCCCAAAGATCCAAGAAAACCATCAAAAAATAAAAATACAACCCACAGAATGTGAAAACATATTCATCAACACATCTGAGAAGGGCTTAATATCCAAAACTTATAAAGAACTTATCAAACAAAATATGCTCCCCCCAAAAAAAACCCCGTACAATCCAATATAAAAATAGCCAAAAGATCTGAATAGACACTTCTCTAAAGAAAACATACAGATGGTCAATAGACATATGGAAAGATGCTCAATGTCACTAGTCATCAGAAAAATGCAAATTAAAGCCACAATGAGAAGTCACTTCACACATCAGAACGGCATCATCAATGAATCAATAAGCAACAAGTATTGATCAGGATGTAGAGAAAGGAGAATACAACTTTTTCATGGTTGGTATAAATGAAAATTGGTGCAGCCACTGTGGAAAGCAGTATGAAGATACTTCAAAAAATTAAAAATGAAACTGCCTTATGACCCAGCAATCCCACTTCTGGGAATTTACCTGGGATACCTGAAACACTAAGCCAGAAGAACATAAGCACCTCTATGTTCATTATAGTGTTATTTGCAATCAGCAAGATATGGAAGCAGCCCAAGTGTTCATTAGTATGTAAGTGGATGTAAAACAAGTATGGGACATTTACACAATGGAATACTTCTCAGCCATAAAAAAGAAGAAAATTGTACCCTTTGGGAGATCATGAATGGACTTAGAGAACATTATGCCAACTGAAATCAGCCAGTCATGGAAAGACAAATGTCATATGATTTCAGTTATATGTGGAACATAATAAAAAAACTGAGCTAACAAGAAAAATAGAGACAGACTCATAGATAAAGAGCAACTGACAGCTCTAGGGTACAGGAGTTGTGAGGGGTGGGGGGGATTGAGCAAAAAGGCAGAAGGACTCATGGACCTGGACAGCAGTGTGGTGATTTTGGGGAAAGGAGGGTATAGGGGGATGAATGGTAATGGAAAAAATACAAGAAAAAAGAAACAGAAAGAAAAGAAGCTGTTTGCAGTTTTCTTAGGGACATCCCGATGCTATTTTAATGTATGTTATGTCCAAACAAACAATAAATTTAAGAGTTTCGACACACACACACAAACAATTTTACCCTTTGTGACACCATGGATTGACCTGGAGAACATTATGTTAAATAGAATAAGCCAGCCAGAGAAAGATAAATACCATATGATTTCACTTATATGTGGAATCAAGTGAATAATCTTAACTAACAAGCAAAATAGAGACAGACTCATAGATAGAGAATGGGATGAGAGCTATTGCAGTGGGGGGAGGTTAGAGGGTGGCGGGATCAAGCAAAAAGGAAAAAGGACTTATGGACATAGACAACAGTGTGGTGATTGGGGGGTATAAGGGTATTAAGTGGGGGATGGAAAAATGCAATTAAATTTTTTAAAAGAATAAAGTATACAAGTCAATGGCAAAAATAGAAAGAAATAAAATAATCAAGAGGAGCATTATAAAAATTATTCTAATGCTTTTGACAACAAAGATAAAATTAAAAATTCCTTCATAACTCATTCAGAAAGAAATAGAAAACTCTACTAGACTTAGTTATTTTTAATATAAATTTGTAGTTTAAAGCTTTTTGAACACATAAACAAAAACAGTTACTTGCTTCACTGTTGTAGTTATAATAATTTGCACTTAGCTTAACACAGAAATCAATTTAAGACTATATATTACCACACTAAAAATAAAAATAATATGATTATTCAAATAGACACAATAAAGGCATTTTGATAAAAATCCAGCATCCTTTCCTCATAAATGTTTTCAGTAAACTAGGAATTGAAAGGTTCTTACTCACCTAATGAAGGCCATTTATAAGAAAGTTAAAACCAATATCATATCTAGTGGTCAAAGACTAAATACCTTTCCCCAAGATCAATATGAAAAAAATATTTCTGGCTGTCAACATACCTATTAAACATTATAGTGGAAGTTTTAGCCAATAAGACAAGAAAAAAATTAAGGGCATATGGATTGGAATATTTTGGGGGGGGCACATAGGCTCATTGGATATTTTAAAATGTACAGTTCATGTATGTCAATTCTACTTTAATAAAGCTGTTGACAAAATAGTGCCAGGAAATATATACACAAAAAATTAACACCTATGAATTATAACAATCTAAACTACCCAATTTTCAATCTGTTTAGAAGACAAAATTTGGCTCTGTAACACTCTGTAGTTGAGGCTCACATATTTGACCAGTCCTACGATGTATTCAAATTGGATTGGAATTTTGCAGCAGGAACAACGATGGGAATTTTTACAAATAATTTGGAATTACTTTGCTAAATTCTGCCACTGAAGTGTAAGCAGTATATAAAATGACACTTTGATTTGAGAAAATTTAATATTGGACAATAGTAAGCACTTTTTTCTTTTTTATACATGCTCATTCTTTTAGATTAATTGCTTCATGGCCTTAAAATTGTTACCTACTCAATTTTCCGCTGCACTTAAAAAAATTCTCAAGACCTGAATTATTAGTTTTCAGTTTGATGTAATAATATCATATCAACTCAAAATGTGCTAATCTTTTACCTTATTTAAAATTTTACATTGATTCCTAATTTCTCTGTCTAATGTTTTCAAAAATAACATCAATTAATGAAGGATATTTTTATCACCAACCAATCAGCCAACAAACAAAAGCAAAATTCTCTGAATGTGTAAGGAAACAAAGTGTCAGTTCCTTGAGGGAGGGATAATAATAATAAATTATTTATGAAGTCATCAAGTGCTTCCTTTGTGCCACATCTTATGTTAAATTCTTTGTGTTCATTGTTTCTATTTGCTACGAAAATGTGAGATTAATTGACAGCTTTATACATGAGAAAAATGAGGTAAAGATAAATTAAATAACTTTCCTAAGACTTTAGTTTGTAATCCACAGACCTAACAACTGAAACCAGTTTTGTTCTACTCTGAAGTCATTTTTTATTCACCATGCCATAATACTTCCTTGTCTCTTTTTTTTTTCATCATAGTCTCACCTTTTATGGCAATATAGAAGTAGCAATAAACTTACAGAAAGTTTATTAAATGACAAGTAATTTGCTCACTGGTATTTCCTTTATTTAAACTGATCAAAACCTCTGTTCCTTTTTGCTTTGGAGAGGAATATAGCTTATGAAACATAAACATACAAAACCATAAAGCCACAAAAAGAAAAAATGAAAATGAACTAATAATCTAAGAGTTTATGACAATCCCATCTTCATGATGTTTGGGAAGACAACGGGAATCCTAGAGATATAAATTGAAATAGCGTATTTGGTTTACCTGCCACCATTATTTCGGGCTTTATTTAGCAATAGGTTGTAATTATGATTATGCTGGAAAAATAAATCAGCCCCTAAACATTCTATAAATGCCTCTAATCTGTGCAGAAATATATGACCAAGCTATATTTTAAAAATATGTTCATGAATGATAAATGCATCTTTAAATGTAAGTTAAGTCATGCTCTTTCTAGCAGTGAGGTAAGATTTACAAATATATGGCTGCTTAGGTATACATACAATTTTCTCATTCTTTTAAACATTTATTACATAGGAATTACTGTTTTGTAAATTGTAACAGAATTACATATTCACTTAGTTTGTACACAGTAGGCATTATTCAACCATATATCATTCTACCTCAGTTTGTATACAGTAGGCATTATTTAACCCTAAGTCATTCTACCTAAAGTGCTCAAATTATTGTCCTCAAAATAGCTGTAATCGATGAGTTCATTTGCAGAGCAAAGCTGACTAATAATCATATATATGTTTTCCTATATATATCATAGTTTCCTATATAATTATCCAATAAAACCATACAGGAGATATCAAAGGCAAATGCGGGTTTCAATTCTATCAAATAGGAAAGGAAATAAAAAGAAAGTACTGTACTTAAAAGATTTTCATAGTTCTGTAGGACCTGCAAGATCACTGAATCCATCAATTAAACCTAACTGCTTGAGTTTATCTCTATTAAATTTCAACTTCCTAGTTTAAATTCAACCTTTCTGTCAAAAGGTTTTTCCTTCTGATTTTTACTCTGTCATTACTCACACCAGTCGAAACTTCTGGTTCTGTGTGAAGGACAAATTTGATAAACAACACTTCCATGACTTCATACAAATCACTAATACCAATGATTCTAAGGAAAGAAAGGCAGTTTAAATAGAGTGGAGAGAACATAGATCTTGGAATCAAAATAACTAGGTTTGAGGCTTGATGCCATTATTTCTGAGCTTGTGACCTTGGGCAAATCTTGTAACACAGTGAGTCATAGCTTTTTCCTCTGAAGCAAAGATTATGCACAAAAATATAAAAATACCTTGCAAAGTTCAAATGACTATATAAATTTACAAATGGTGTTTATATTGTATAGTAGCTGTGTCACTGATGACAACTTTTAAGTTGGTATTCATATATAAACATTACTTAAGTAATGAATTCATCCAAATTAACACTTAGCTATCTACATATCTTAATTCCCATTTTACATATCCTGTATAATATCTGCACAGATTTTTATTACATATGTTGATAAATTTAATATCTAAATGTCATGTTTTGAAAAAAAGTGAGTAAATACATATTGTTAATGGTCATGATTTGCCCTTCATTCCTACTAAAATAGGAAAAGAAGACTATTTCAACTTAAATTATTTTAAATGACTCCACATGATCCCCATAGATAACACAATTTCTTTTTTAAGAGCCCTAACTAAATAAGCCAATGTAAATATAATCAGCAAAATTAATGTTCCTATTATTTCCGTCCTTCTCTCCCCAGTCACAGACCTTTTGAAAATGAAGCATTCAATCCTCCCTGCACCCGTTGTCTTTGTCCATGGGTTCAAAACAGAAAAAAGAAAAAAGAAGAAGAAGAGGGCAGAAAGAATGGGAAGAAACCTTCAATTATTTAAAGCATGGATTACAAACCTGGATTAAATTACAGAGGCAATTAGAGTAAAATATTGTTATCCAAATATTAAGAACATTTTTGTACAGTTCTTATTCAACTGAAGCTGTATTATGAGAACTATTCTACTCTGTAAAAAGAAATGAGGCATTCATTGATCAATTGATTCATCTGCTATTAGATATTGGGAAAAATAATTTCAGAGTTGGAAAAACTGATTTAAACCTGACTTTGACAGTTATTAACTACGCAAGTAGCCTGGCCTGTTCATCCATAGAAATATATCAGATAAATTCTTAGCTTGCCAGCTTGCTGTGAAAGTTAAGTAAAATGACAGAGGCACAATATTAAGTCAATGTCTGAACCACACCAAGTGTTATCCCCAGTACATTCTCCCCCTCACCGTTCCCCTTTCTCTCTGAAACAGAACAAAATATTTCCAGGTACTTTTGGTTGCACAGATTCCTAAATGTATGTATATATATACATAGATGTATATGTGTGTGTGTATATATATATACATATATACATATATATAGAATATATATATAGAGAGAATATACATATATATTCTAACTAGGAAATATAATGAACACTAAGAAAATGGATTATCTAAAATTTATGTAAGTCAACAAAAACATCAAAATTGGTTCTCTCCGAAGCCCTTTGTTGGGGGGCAATAGACAATTTATTCTCATATTGGAAAGGCAAAATTCTCTTTATTTAGACTTGTAGGATCTCATTTTAGAAATATATACAAATAGAGGCCCCAGCCTGAAGATACGGATCACTGGATTCAGGAAGTTTGTCAGCAAAGGTAATGATCCAATGGCCTCAGCTGAATTCCGGAAAGGTCTCTACATCAATGTGAAAATGGCCATAAATAACAAGATAATTAAGCATCTGTCCTGAGAATCCATTTGAAAAGAGCTGTTCTAAGTTTCTGAGAGTAAGTCATCAAAAACAGAGATGTAAAAACAGAGTTTGAACTTCTTAAATTCACTGGCTTCCTGTCTCCTACTTAAAAAGCTGTTTACAAATCTTTCAAGTTGTCTGCATCTTTGAAAAATTTACCAAGGAGCCAAAAAGAAAGTGGAGAATAAGGTAGGGTTCCAAGAGGCATTGACCTAAAATGTTTTCCTGAGCAGAGAGAGCCCTTCCTTCCAGGACCAGCCCCCCACAGGGAGAGGCTCAGTTTTCACGACCCCCTTCCTCCACGCTGTATAAACCAGGATCTTTAGTTCCTCTGTTCTTCCCCTATTCCTTCCCCACTTTCCTCCAGACTCATGGCAGCTCCTCAATTATTGCCACAATATCTTCCCAGCTGATCTTCCATAGCTCTAGTCTGGTTCTCTTTTTGATCCACCTCAATTTTACAACTACAATGATCCTTATTATGGATGCCAAAACTGCCCCTGTACTTCCCCTTCTTAGAATGTTCCATCAGACCATTGTCTACAGTATAAAGTTTAGCTTGGAAAAAAATCTCTTCAAATTTGAACCTAGTATATGTTTTCAGGTTCTTCTCTAGCCTTAGGGAACTTGGACTTGAAAAGTCTTTGAAAAACAGGTAAGTGTTGTGTAGAGGAGCAAGGGTGTTAGTATTCCTAGCAAAAATTCCCTTTATTCAATTTGGAGGCATTCAGAAAAAAAAAACAGAATTAAATGCTAGCATTTAACTATCCCTGATTATTGGAAGTTGATTAGATTGGCTTTTAAAGCTTCACAGAAGGTTCTGGGGTGGTGAACAAGAAGGACTGCAGACAATAGCAGTTTTTGTGAATACATCAGGAACTACAGGGCTAGATTATATGAATACTTTAATCTTTTTGAACTTCTATATGCATTGGCCTTTCCCCCACCAGCCCATAAACATGTACTATGGTTCATTTAGAAAGTTCTAAGTCATTAATCATCTTTTGCAAGTGTGATGTGTGTGTGTATGGGGGGTATGTATATGTATATTTAAATTGAATATTCTTAACTACCATCATCTTGTAGGAGACACATATTTATATTGTGTGCCCATTTTTACAGTTACAAATACTGAATGCATAATCATTTGTATAAGCCTGAGCAAATGTATTTTAATTTTAGCTAAACACATATGAATTAATACTTATGAATTCCTGTGAGAACTACCACTCTCTGAGTGCAGCCTGACACATAGTATGTATCTTAGTGCCTCAGTCTGATGTTTGATTCTTCCTTATATTTTCATCTGCAACTTTTAATTTTTATTACCTTTCTGATGGCTATTCAGTTTACTTTCAGAATTATATTTTATTTCAATTAACAGAATAAAGATCAACTAAGCAAAATTTTGAATCCTTTGTTTAAGATTTGTCCTTTTCCTAATTACTGCATTGCTGCCAGCCAATGACAAGTTGACACTCGAATGAGGTTGAAAGGTTTTTACTATTTCATCCTTGTTATTAGTTGCCTTCAATTTTTCCTTCAGAGGCATTACATCAGCACTAGCCCACACTGTTCAGGATTACCAGAAGCAGTCTTATGTACTTTATTTACTATTCTGTCACCTTAATTATATAAATTCAGAAGTGCGGTATGTCTTTAATCAGCAAAGCGGCCTTTTTTATGGCTTTGTCAAGATGAGGCAATAGATAATATTTGACATTCAACTGTGGATCTCTCTCATAATACTTCAAAGGACCTTATAAAATGAGGTTGACAACATAAGAGTAAGTGGAGTGCAATGAATGTTAGATATTTGAAAAAAGCTGCTTTGTGTTTCATATATGAGTGAATCGATCACAATTTGAGACAGAAAAGGCACAATAGATTCAATGATTATAACTTTTGGAATTAAAAATTAATTAGAGCAAATATACTGACTTTAGCAACAAGAAAGATGATCATTGTCTACATATTTCTAAAGGAATACTGAAAGAAATTAAGGCAGCTTGGGTTACTGTGAATGAAGAGTACATACTTTTTTGTGATATTTTTGGTCATCCTTACTTTATTTCATCTTTAACACACTGCATGCTCAAACAATGTTAAGCATGCTATAAATGTTAACTATATTCTTCATTCTAATTCAGGACACAAATACATTGTATTTTCTGGAGAGTGACTGGGTTCTGTTGGAAGAAGTAATTATTCTTATGTAAGAGAAAAAAACAAGTCTCACTGTAGGTGTCAAGCTGGTTTTTAAACGTATTACTACTCCCTCTCTGATTATATCCTTAAAGGTATATGTGCATTATGGAGAAGGCTTAAATGGTGGCTCACAAATCCTACAAAGGTTACTAAAATAATTTAGAGTCAGTGAAACATTGGCAATTAGTTTATCTTTCCTGGTTTTAGTAAAACAAATTACCATTAATTATCATCATTTAATGTAAGAAAGAATTTTACTTCCATAAATAAAAATATAATTTCTTCACTATACTTACATTTTCCTTCAGCACAACAAAGAAACAATCAACAGGTTGAAAATAGAGCCTACAAGTGGGAGAAAATATTCACAAACCATCTATTTTGTTAATATATGAAGTAGATAAAGAAACTATATATCTCAATAGCAAAAAACTAGACAACCTAATTAAAAATGGGGAAAGGACCCAAATAGACATTTTTCCAAAGAAGACATACAAATGGACAATAGGTGTATGAAAAGGTGCCCAGCATCACTAAATGACAGGGAGATGCTCACCAAAACTATAGTGAGATATCACCTGATGCCTGTTAGAGTGGCTATTTTTTAAAAAACCGAGTATTGGGTAGGATGTGGAGAAATTGGAATTCTTATACATTGTTGTTAGGAATGGTTTATCCACATGATAAACAGTAGGGAGGCTTCTCAAAAAATTCAAAATAGAACTATCACATTATCCAGCAACTCCAGCTCAAGGCAGAAACCCAAAAGAATTGTCATCAGGATCTTGAAGACACATCTGCTCTCCCATGTCCACAACAACCAGCATGTGGACACAATTCAAATGCCTGTTGGCAATTGAACAGATAAAGATAATATGGCATACTAGTATACATACAATGAGATATTATTCAGCTTTAAAAAATGGAGATAAGTGTACTAGACAACAATAAAAAAATAAATGAAAAAAGAAAACCCTGTCACTTTTGACAACATAGATAAACCCAGAGACCCTTCTGCAAAGTGAAACAAGCCAGTCACAGAAGCACAAATACTGCACAATGGCACTCAGAGTCAAACTCACAGAAGGAAAAAATAAAATGTTGGCTACTAGGATCTGGGGCAAGGAGAGATGGGCGGCTGTGTTTCAGTGGGTATAAAGTTTCAGTTATGCAAGATGAATACACTCTATGGAGCTGTTGTACAACACAGTATCTATAGGTAACAACAGTATTTTGCACTTTAAAAAACATTGAGAAGATAGATCTCATGTTATGGTCTTACCAAAATACAGACACACATACGCACAAAGAAAAGACAAGGACATTTTTGGAAGTGACAGGTATATTTAGTATCTTGATTGTAGTGAGAGTATCACAGATTAGCCATATATCTGAACTAATTGAGATGTATACATTAAGTGAGTACAATATTTCATATATCAATTATACCTTGATAAAGCTAAAAATCCTTGAATTAGAATTAAATATTTGGTTCTAGTTTGTTGTCTATGTAGACTTTAATCTCTGGAAGGGCAGGGTTGCATGAGTCATTTTGCTACATTTTATTCAAGGTATAGTGCTTGTAAAATGGTTAGTATCAAATAAATAACTGTTGAAGCTATAAATAATTGAAAAAATTACAGATAGCAAGTATTTACACAGATATAGATGTATGCATATGTACACATAATTGTTTAATTTTACTTTGGACCTTTGAAATTTTCATTAAAGCTTCTAAGGCATGCATTTAGTAGTCACTAGTGTAGCATTTATTCGGGTGGGTGATGTTTATTTTCAGCCATCTGGACATACTTTCACTGATGACTACTTTGCATTTACTGGACAAGGAGGATTAAATGCCATCATGCACATAAAAGCATTTGTAATCTTTAAAGCACTACAGAAATATAAGGTATTAGCCCTGTACTAACTCAAAATGCACAGTAGCAAATTCTAAGTGAAAAAAAATCTTCTCTACTTAGAAGTAATAAGATTATGAAGCATTTTTAGGAATGAAATTTTCCCACAGGAGTTTTCACCACTGCCTTTCCCCATTGTTTTGCCACATAACCCAGCCTGCTGTGGAACTATAAAAATGTAAAAAATGGAAATGTCAAGCTATCACAATCTCTTGAGGCTACCATATTAAATGTAGATACATCTTAAAAATTGTTTGATATAGCATCAGAATTAAGATTCTATTGTATGAGACAAAGGGACTATTTGTAATGGATTTTTTGGAAGGAAATAATGCTCCCTTCTCAGGTGAAATAAGTGATTTGTACAAATGACTTTTTTAGTTGCAATATGAGGGCATCTGAACCCTAAAAACCCAGAAACCCTAGCAAATTTAACATTTATATAGATAACCTATCAGTGAGCTAGTGGCAGTGTCATTCACCTTGACATTAATTCAGTCCCCCTGTCCCAGGGCCACCTCCCGGTTAGCACTGCACCACAGCGGTTTTGATGCATTTTTATACTCAAATATTTAAGCACATCTCACCTTTCCAGGTCTCATATAACTTGTCCCCACAGGCATACTTCATGAAAATCTCTAGAAATCTTGGCTTTAATTGTTTCCCTAATATACTGGGCCCCTCTCCCTATTCAAGGCTTTGTTTAAGGACAAAGGAAGAGTCAGCCTTACCAAGGCAGTTCAGCTAAGAGGAAGCTGGTGGGAACCAGGGAACTAGCTCAGCTCTTCTGCCATGGTACGAACATTAACCAGCTGGTAATGTAAAACTTACTTCCTCTCCCGTAACTGACACCTCTGATCGTAGGTGGTTCCAGGTTTCTAACCAGAAAACTGTAAAAATTCTACCAGCCAAAATATGGTTTAAGGGTTTTCCAGTTTAAGATGATTTTGTTAGGTTTTTATTATGCACCAGGTATTTTTCCAGGGACAGATGATAGAGCAATAAACAAAACCAATAAAAATCCATGCCCTGGCCCAGGCCAGGTAGCTTACTTGGTTGCAGCATTGTCCTCATACACTGAAAAGTTGTGGGCTTGATCCCTGGTTGGTTGGGGTGCGTATCAGAGGCAACCAATCTATGTTTCTCCCTCACATTGATGTATCTCTCTCTCTTTCTTTTTCTCTCTCTCTCCCCCTCAAATCAATAAACATATACCTTGGTGAGGATTAAAACCAAAATCCCTGTCCTCCTAGAGTTTACCTTTTAGCACACACCAGAGAGACAATAAACCAAGTTGAGTAAGAAAATTATGTAGCACATTAGAGGGGAATACATGCTGTTGAGAAATATAAAGTGAGTAGGTAGTGGGAAGTGTGTGTGGCAGTGTATGTGTCAAGTTTAAATATGGTGGTCAGGGGAGTTGCCCTGAGAATGTAACATTCGAGTGAAGACTTCAGATAAAAAAAAGCAGTGATGAGATATCTCAGGTGGAAGATTGTTTCAGGCAAAGGAAGAAACAGTAAATGCATAGGCCCTGAGGTGGAAATGAGACTAAGATTTTAGAGGAACACTAATAAGACCACTGTGGCTGGAGTGGGGGGGGAAGAGGACAAGGGCAATAGGAGGGGGAGGGGTATATGTGGGAGTCTGCTAACACTGTAAAGACAGTGGCTCTTACTCTAAATAAAATGGCAGGTCAGTTCAGTGGATAAGGCAGGAAGAAAAGGAAACTTGTGTGTTTAGGTTGCCTTCTCGAACCAGATGTAATTTTTAAAAGTATTCCTTGGGATGGATTAAATCGTAACTTTACCAGTTAGGCTCCTAATTACACATCTACTTTTGCTTTTTCTCATTTCAGTTTGTGTGTGTTTAATGTGTGTATTTGGATCTGAAGATACCAGCATCCAGAATTACTAAAGTGACAATGTAAGAAAATAAGTAAATATGATAAAGACAAAAATATAAAATTGCATTCTAAAAAGTAAATTAACAACTTAATCTCATCAATATCAAGTTGACAGAAAAGGATACCTGTCACTATTATACATTTTTTGTTTTCAGATTTTACTGAATGTGAACGGTTGAGAAAATGATGTAACTATTTTAACTAATAGAGAGGATGTGAAGCAATTATTTTGTTTCGATAACATTTTTACATATCTGGAAAGTGGAAAGCTTCTGGAAATAGCAACAAATATTTAAAGAGGAATTTAATTATCCAAACATGGTATGGCTTTTCTGTATACTAGCAATAATTAGCTGGAAATTAAATATATGCTAACAAAAACTATAAACACTGTAATAATTCAATAAAAATATAAAATCTTTATAAAATAATCTATCTTTATGGACTGGTACAAAAATATAATTAAAATTTATTTCCTATTTTTGATCAGAACATATAATATCACTGAGTTTTCAAAAATTAATATTTGGAAACCTAACTTTATAATTAGAAAAAATAATCAAAGTGTTTTACAAACCAACAATATTTAACAAAAATAATAAAATTATAGAAATAGGAATAATTAGGGTGGCATGTCTTACCACTCATTAAAGTATACTAGAAAGGCTGTCATACAAACACTCTGCTACTAGCAAAAAAACAAGACAAGTGAAACTGTGGTGCCAAAGACAGAATCTAAAATTACATTTAAGTATACAAAAAATATGTATTTTTAAAATGTAAAATTTAATATATAAAGTATTATTGTTATTTCAGTGGAAAAGGATTACTTATTCAGTATATCCTGTAGACACATTTGAGCATTTACCTTAAAGAAAATAATGTTGGATTTATTACTGAATAGATTTAACTAAAAAATAATTCTGGTTGCATTAAATACATAAAGGTATAAAACAAACAGTATTTCCTGGCTTCAGAGAAACTTTTTTGATCAAAAAAGGAAATTCAGGACTACATAAAAACCCATATTTCATTATATATCTAAATGAAATGAGAAAATGTGGCATAATCAGAATAAAAAAAAACAATGAAAATGGGAGAAAATGAATTTGCTGATGATTATAAGAAGGAGAAATGTAAGGAAGAAAACAGCCGAGTCATTCATATTGGTTACCTAGAGTGAAGGGAAGGAGAGAAGTGAGGAAGAAGGAAGAGGTAAGAGGAACATAAAAAAGATCATGGAAATACGGGAAAATATGCATTCGCCTAGTGTTTCCTTATATTAACATATTCATTACAAAGATGAATGGGCACTTCCTCTGTCTACTTTTTAATTGCATTGTTTGACTTTTCTGTGTTCAGTGTTATGAGTTCTTCATACATTCTGGATAGCAACTCCTTATCAGATGTATCGCTGGTGAATATCTCCTTCCATTTAGTAGGTTGCCTCTTCGTTTTGTTGATGTTTTGATAAGAGAGTAGAAAGCAATGAAATTTTAAAGTGTTCTGAACAAATAATTAAAACATTTCTAATCACCATTTACCTTCTTTATTGGCAACTGTAATGCAAGATCAGAGGACTGAAGAAATTGGAACTGCTCTTTTCCCAACTTTGAAAGAAACCAAAACCTTTGAAGGAGCACAGACAGAAGTCTAAATATGTTCATGTTATTTCTTCTCTTACCATCTTACTAATTACTTGCCTTTGCCCATTGCAAGTGATTTATTAGTTGATTGTATGGTTTAGCCTCATAGGACATACTGAATTTTTCACTAATCTGTTTTGTGAAGGCTAGAAGCTCACCATTTGATACTAAAACCTATGAATTAGATCTCCCTTGTAAAATCATATAGAGTATGTCCTCAGGAATGAACTCTGCCCTCTACTGTGGGTTCTTACTTGCCTTCCTTGTGGAGCCACACATATTCATTCTGCTTTTCTACTCTGTATGGGACTGAGAAACCTGTTTTTCACTCAGGCTGATGGGAGTTGGAAACTTTTTCTACTTCTACATAACTGCCACACATGATTTTCCTCTGCAGTCACAGCCATTCTCAAGTATGTATAATATCTTAGGTAGCAGAGGCACAAAGATGAATAAAACTTCACTTGTACTTCCAGGAGCCCATATTCCAATGGAAAGGAGGAAGAGGAAGACACAACACTAGAAATGAAAAGTCACAGGAGTTTTAAAGGGATGTGTGGAAGTCCTACTAGAGTTCAGGAGGTTTTCAAAACTGTTGGGGAATGTCTTACATGATAAACTTGGGTTTCACTCCAAGAAGAAGTATAGGTGATACTGTGAGCCAGGTACCTGGGGACTTAGAAGAGCTAGGTATCTTTGATATAGGAAAGGCAGACACTTGTACTTGGTGGGAGGGGTGTGGAAGTGTATCATTTCTAATACTTAGGTGGCTGGCATACACTGGCACAGATTTACCCTTCAGTTGTGGATTTCATCTGTTCTAATTGTATACATCTTACTGGTTGTTAAATATTTTAAGTCTCACTTCTGGGTATAACGGGAAATAATTGGCAGATTTGGACATATGTTGAGGGCCATGTGTGCCAAATTTGGGATTTGAATATAAAAGAAAAAGGGAGTCAACTAAGATTATTAACAGAAGGATTAAATAATTAAATTAGTTTAAGAGAAAACTAACTCCCAGGAAAATGGGGAAGATGGAGGGGGAAAGATAGTGTGAACTTTTAATCCAGATCCATCAGTCCAATTTAGCAAATGAGAGAAGAAAACTTTATTAGAATGGTGAATATTTACACTTGAACAGTATATTCCTTGCTAAATTTAGTGTGTTCTTTTATTTTTGAAAAAAATTAATCACTCAGGATTGAAAAGGTGGCATTTCAAATGTACTATATGTTCCAATTACTTTGAACATTATGTTCCAGGATGCTAAAATCAAAAAAGCTCCTTTGTTCTTGGTCTCCTTCTCCACTGATGAACGCCACATTCAAACCTGTACCCTTAACTTCAGCCTACACTGCCAGAACTGTCTGCAGCCTTGACTCAGCGGGAGCCTTACAGCCTCAAGGAGAAATTAAAAGAAAGTGGGCTTTACGTGCAAACCTTGACTACTGTTGAATAAATATTCAAAGCATAAGGCCTAATATGTTGTGTGAGTAAGCAAAACCGTATTCACAGATGAAAAAAACTCTATATCAGGCATCAACAAACTTTTTTTTGTAAAGGGTCTGATAGTAAATATTTTAGGATTCATGGGGCATATAGTCTCTGTTGAAACTTCGACTCCACTCTACTATCGTAGACCAAAAGCAATCATATACACTGTATAATAAACGCGTGTGACTGTTTTACAATAAAACTTTATTTACACAATTAGGGAGGGTGCTGGATTTGTCCCATGGACCTTAGTTTGTCAGAACTGCCTTAGAATCATTTATCACAGTGTCCTCCAACTTGGAGAAACATGTACAAAAGACATTCATTCCACCAAATCATATTACTCTGAAATACAATGAAAGAACATGCCTGGCTGGTGTAGCTCAATGCATTGAGCATGGGCTTGTGAACCAAAGGGTTGCTTGTTCAATTACTAGTCAAAGCACATACCTAGGTTGCAGGCCAGGTTCCCAGTGCAGGGTGTGTGAGAGGCAACCACATATTGATGTTTCTTTCTCTCCCTGTCTTTCTCTTTCCCTTCCCCTCGCTCTAAAAATAAATAAATATTTTTTAAAAAGAAAACAATGAAAGAACAAATGAATTTCATCTGCTTTCAGCACAGACTAATATTCTGTATTTGCTTTTGTTCCTTCACAGATGTTTGATCATTCTTTTAAAGCAACTTCAAAGTTCTCTCTTGTAGGAGACTGTTCTGTGTGGCGTGGACCCAGCTGCCACTCAGAGATGCACAGGACCCACGCCCACAGATAGGTCCTCCTGTGGGGAATCAGGCCTGCAATGTGCCTAGGCCTCTTTGAGTCTTGCTTTTTGCTAAAAACTCCCTCACTCGGATTTGTGGCAAACATTTACTGCAAAGTATCTTCCTAAAATCCATGCTAAACCTTCCTAGGACCAGTGTAACCGGTTCAACCTTTTCATTTGCAAATGTCCCTTTTCTGTGATGTAATTAGTGGCATTGGCTCCTTTGTTGTCTATAAAAGGTAACCACCTAAAGCAACCTGTGCATAGTAAATGAGGACCATCATGTAATGCTCCGAGAAACCCAATAAAGGCCAGCCACGGCCAGGGCTGCGGCTTTTTGCTCCCCTTGAGAGAAAAGCCACGCTGTCCCTTTTCCTCCACCAGACTCAGCAGTCCTTGTGAATGTCTCATTTTATCCATAATGATGGATTCAGGCCGGGGTCCACATCACTCTTTCTTCTGAAAACTAAATTTTATCAGAGTGTTTGCATGGAAAAACAGTAATTTGGGTTGACTAGTCCATCTCATTATTCAATTTGTCTTGTTTACAGAGTGTTGGGTTGCTCCAGGTTTGATTTATCTTACTTAAAAAAAGAAGACATCTCTGTTTCAGAATCATCTTTAATTACTACTCTCCTTTATTAAAGACTGTCTATTTTAATAATATATAAAAATAAATTAATATTTTATACCATAAGGGTCAAATTTATTATTGAAATTAAGGATGATCAAAGATCTGGTTATACCATAGTGGTTAATAATACAGGGTATCATCCAGTGCCTTCTCTGCCATTTACTACTGCCTGTGTAATCTTGAGAAAATTAGTTGTCTTTCTGGCCTCTGTTTCCTCAGCAGTAAAATGAGGCTAATAGTAATAACTTTCTAATAGAATTGTCATAAAAAGTCAATGAATTAATTAATAAAACCAACCACTTAGGAGAGTGCTTGATACACACTAATAGTTATTATCATCCAATTGTTTTTAAAATTCATCTAAACAAATATTAAAATTGCAATCTGTCTTAAGTTACCAGAAACCTTTGAGATGCAGAGGTCTCTAAAACACAAACCCTAATACTAGGAGAGGCCTTCAAAGTCCTCAGTGAGTTTCATCCCTCACCCAGGAATCCTTGTCCTATAACATGCTTTCTGTCCTATAACATCCAGGCCCTCTGTTTTCCTTCTCAGCATTTTCACTCATCAGATTGGATCCCTAGCATCATTCAAAGCAACCAGTTTCATTTCAATTTCAGCTGCAAATATGGTGAGCACGGTGACATCGATGAGACAAGTAACGCCTCTGAGTTTCATAGTCTGCATTGTAACTCCGTATCTACTTCAGATGGAACTTGTGAGAAATAGAATGTATCTTACTCTTCACATTTTATGGGGAGAGTTTCAGAGATTTCTACTCCCTGGGAGGGAAAAGCATGAAAATAAAAACACATAGCTTTTCTCCACTATCTCCCTCCCTTCTCTCCTAAGAATGAGTGACTTATCTGTGTGGTGAAACTACAGAGTTGAGCACGCGTGACTCAGCCTTGACCTTTTATGGAGCAGTCCACCCTCTGAACCAAGGAGTCCTCCTGTTGTCATTCTGAAAGCCATCTTCTAGAGCAGGAAAGTCCTGCTATTGCCCAGCCATGCTGGTGACTCTGGGGGTGGGGGTAGCATTAGGAGTTCCATTTGGTCACAGGTCAAAGTCTCTAATTAGTGGATGTACATAAATCTCCATGACTCACTTCTTCTGGTTTTTAATTTGAGAACAAGGCTGTTTAACCAACCTTTAAAGCCCTAACCACAGTAAGAATCTATGACATTACCGATGTGACAGCATTGGTACAAATGTTAAGTTTGTTATTTTAAGAACATTTCTTCTTTATGCTATAGCCAGATCTTCCTTCTCTCCCACAGTTTATAATAAATGGAGGGATATGAAATAAAGATAGCATATGATACCACTTACTAACAACGTAGTTTTCCTGGTTCTCCAATCTCTATTGACAGCTTCTCAACCCACTGCCCCTTGGAGCCCTGCAACACACACACGCCTTCCTTCTTGCCTCCAAATTTACAAAGAGAAGAGGAACTATCAAGAGAGTTTCACATTGTCAAACCTTTAAACATACCTACCTCTGCCCCTGAAATAACTTTTATTTCTGTTTCAGTTCTGGAGCTGACCCCCTCGGGTTGCTCCCTCCATGTGTGCTCTGTCACCCAGTCCCACATTTGGGGGGGTTTACACTATCTATTGTATCCCCCTCATTCATTACATTCTCCTATCCTACCTGGATCCTAACATTAAACAACCAGTTATTAAACAAATCCCTCTGGCTGGCCTCTACACAAAATATACAAATACCATGAGTCATTAAAAAATGTAAAAAAACTGAAAGATGAAGTTCAGCATTGTTCAAAATGTCATAAATAAGATACAAGTTAAATGGCAGGAGGAAAAATATTTGCTGCACATGTCAATGAACTAATTATTTTCTCTTTTTATTATTGTTCAGTTATAGTTGTCTCCATTTCCTCCCCCCTGCATTATTCTTCCCTGTCCTACCCATCTGCCACCTCCCACATTCAATCCTCTTTCTGTCGTCTTTGTCCATCGGTCCGTTACCATGTTCCTTGACTTGGCCCTTCCCCTTCTTAATTTATAAAGTGCTTTCATGTAAGTCAGTGATTTTCAACCGTTGTGTGTCGCGACACACTTGTGTGCTCCAAGAGTTTTTAAAAGATGCAATACCTGTCTATTTAGTCAGGGGCACTGACTTCTTTTCCTTTAGGTTGTCAAGTAAAAAAAAATGACAACAGCCAGCACAACAATAGCCACTTGGTGTGAATGAATCCAAATCATACCTATTTTTTCTCAGATCAGCAAAAAATATATATTTTTGGTGTGCCACAGAGTTTTAGTAATTAGTTTATGTATGCCATGAGATGAAAAGGTTGAAAATCACTGGTGTAAATCGATAAGGAAAGTCAACAGAAAAAAATGGACTAAGTGCATAATTAGGTAGCTTGTAGACAATATAAATATGTATCACTTATTGATATATGAAGGGTGTACGATCCCAGTCATAACTGAAAAACTACAAATTAAAAAATAATGATGTCAAATGTACCTAGAAGATTAACAAATGTCAAATAATTTAGTAATACCCTGTGTTGATACAGATGTAGAAATATACATGCTTTATACTGTATAGCTTTGTTCACTGTTTTTTTATGATGATAAATTACCTTTTTGGGCAAAATAAAAATATTATGTTAAATATCTTTCTTTTGACCTGATTTTTTACCAAGATAAAGTTTCATCATTCTCCATTCCTTATTAGTTTAATGTCACAAAACAGTGCCCTAAATGCCATGGGTTTATTTTCTACCTTCTCCTCACTTCTTAGTTACTTTATACTGAATGCTTTTATTTTTCCATTCATCCATCTTTTACTAAATCATTGACTACTACCATTTCAATAAACCCAAAAGCCCACTTAGCATTATTTCCACTTGATCTCCTAGAATCATTCGACCCTGCTGTTCTCTCCTTTAAACACCCTCCTCTAGGTTGGGTGACAAGGCCCTCTGGGTCTTGTTGGGTTTTCCTCCTATATCTTTGGATCTGTCTCTCCTTCTCTTCTTTTCATACTTCATCTCTTCTCTCACAATTAAATTTTGAGGTTCCTCAAAGCTAAGTTCTTAGACTTTCTTTTTTTAAATTCTACACACCCATATATTCCGTTAATAAATCTAAATTAGATGACTCGCTCATTTTTATTTATAGCCTCTGTGTTTTTTTTGAGCTCCAGACTCACATATTCTCCTACTTTATTGACTACTTTTATATTTGAAATGCACATGAGGTCAACTTATCCCAAACTGAACTCATGACCTCCTTTCTGCCTCTTACATGAGTTTTTCCCAATTGTCTTCATTTCACTAAAGGTTACCGTCCTTCATGTTGTTACACAACATAAAACCCAGGAGTCATCCTTGACATTTTCCCCTGCTCGTCCACAATATCCAACACATCAGCTGCTCCTACATGTATGTTTTTCAACTTATTGAGTTGTACACATTTAATGTATTCATTTTGGTGAGTTTGCATATACCTCTAATATTATCTCCACATGTAAGGTAATAAGCATATTTTAATTAATGAGTGGCTTTTGTTCTGCCACTTTTTATATCCACAGTGCCTTAGTCAACAGGATCATTTTTGTTATGGATACTGAGACCCTGTATCTGACTTAACTCTTCTAATCCATGATCCATATCCCAGAAATATTCTTTGGAAAACCAAACCAATCATATTCTCATTCCCACAAAATACATTTTTACCCAGCAATGGAATAAATATCAAAGCACTTCAAGGCCGAAAATAGTGTTTCCTAGGGTCCTCTCCAAATTTTTTACCCATGATCCCTTTACTCTGTGCTAAACCATATGATTCAGAAAACTTTGCATATCATCCTAGGCATATGCATTTAAGCAACTGGCTGTTTATAGAATGAACATTATGCAATCAGTCTGCTCTTCCCAACTCACTGTAGGTAAGCAGTAAGATAACTCCAGGCAAAGTGGGGTGTGGTTTGGCTGCCTTATTTGCATTATAAATTCATAACAAAAATATGAACAATTTTAAGGCATTTACTAAGTTTATTTAATTTTGAAAAAAAAACTAAAACACCAAAAAACAAAAATAAAGCAAGAGTAAAGTGAGCTTATCACAAGCGTAGGAACATTTATGCTGCTTTAAAACATCTCTCATTGCAATATTGTCCACTAGAGAATCCACTAGAATAAGAAACTGGTATGGTCTTGCCCAGTCATTTACTCTTTGAGTCTCAATTCTCTCTCCTATAAGATGGGGACTTTAGTTCCAAGCTCAAAGTCATCTAAAACTGGCATATCCAGTATTATTCTAAGCATTTAATTAGTGTCTTTGTCTGTCCCTCCTCCCTCTCTCTCCTTTCATTTCCTCTCATCATCTTCTCCTTTTATGTCTTCCCCTTGTTCTCTTTCTCCTTCCTGTTCTGCTTCTCTCCCTCCTTGTTTCCTAACATGTATGGGAATTCAGTGAAAATATATTTTTCACATAACAACTAAATGACACTGAGTGGCCCAAGTGGAATAAAATTATACTTGTTTTCAAATAGCTTTAATTGGAAATAAATACTCTGGCTCTATACAAAAATAAAAACTAATGTCTAATTCTGGTTAATACCTACTATCGTAGTTTTACTAGAACAACTACTTTAATTCTGTCCACAAAGATCTTTATTGGAGTAAGCTCTTGTCTTTTCCATTTTAAAAAATATTAATGTAGCATGACCTCGTACTAACAGTTGTCAGTTATAATTCCCAAGTATATTTGCAATTAAGTACATTTCCTCTTATGGCCTGGCAGCAATTATCATAAGACTCTCTGTTCTTTAGACAGAGAATTTAAGACAGAGGGTCTTAATTCAAATATACAAATAATTTTAGTTAATCAAACAAAAGATAAAGCGATCTTTATATAGTTAAATTGCTGAAAATTATTCCTTGTTTCCAAGTTCATATTCAGGTTTATAATTCATAAATAATATATCTCAAATAATGTTTTTTGAGGTCAAGAACTAAAACAATGTATCCATCCTAGAAAAATGTTATTTTTACAAATGTTATTTTGCTTAGATTATTGATCCTTTTCTATTATCAGAATCAAAGTGTTTAGAGAGATATTTCAGGGACCTGGACAGCACTTTTTTTATTGGCAGTGAGATGGCAGATTACCCAGACTTTGAATGAGAAGATCCAGTGGCCAAACCCATATCACTCTAACATTCAACTGATGTGTGCACAGATGGTGAGATATGTTGATGGATGAGGTTGTCCTAGCAGTAGAGTTACCTTAGTCCTGCCAAACAGTTAGTTGAATGACCTATTAAAATCATCTATCCCAATGCCCCAGGAAAGATTTATAAGTAACTGCATCTATTAAATGTGGGACATTCTAGGAAGCTCTGAATACAGATTCTTTTCTTGAAGCTTTGACTTCAAGTTTCTGAGAACCATCCATCCATGTTAAATTGCAGGTGGGGAAAGAAGGAAGCATAAAGAGAGCCTGGGAAAATATATTCCAAGAAAATAATCTCAAAATACTAACAAGAGTTATAGGGTAAACTGAATAAGTTTAGGAGGGAACATTAGTTTTAAAATGCTAACTTAAATTTGAATTATGAAGGATGGTTTTTTTATATCTCACCAGGATTTATGAGGCAGTGGGAATTTGCTATCCAATTATAACTTCCCTCTGTTTCTATTCTGTAGGAGACAGACGAGTGGAGAAAAGCGCTGGACTGAGAGCAATGGTAATAAGGCCCTTGTATGACTTTGACCATGTCATCCAAACTTATGGAGTATTACTTTGCTCACTTACAAAATGAGAGTGAGTAGAGGGTCTAAATTCTCTCTTAAAATTATTGAATTTTGCTTTTCAACTCACTACCTCAGACCTCCAATTTTATGATCACGAATACTTTGAACTTACTGAGAAACAGTAAAACACAGTGCTAAACACTCAGTCTCTAGAGTTACACAGACTTATTTTAATTTTGCCTTCATCATGTACGTCTCTATGGTCTTCTTCATATAACTGTTACTCAATACTTATTGAGTCATAAGGTCCTTGTCTATAAAGTGGAGGTGATAATAGTACTCAGCATGAAAGTTAGTGTTAGATTTATTTTTTTCATTGCACTTATTTACCTTCTACATAAACTTGTCATCTGTAAGGTCCATAAGAGAGGTGATTGCTGTCTGTTTTATTCACTGATACATCTCATCTCGACATATAGTATAGGCACTCAATAGTTGTCAAATAAATAGATAAAACAATGCATAGAAAGTACTTAGCATATTAATTAGCACACAGCATTTGATAGATGATCCTATAAATGGTTGTATTAATACATAGAGTGCTAGTTCACTATGAAGAGGTAGGAATGGAAGAAATAGGAATGCTTCAAAGAGAAGGTGAAGGGGACTGAGGACCATACTGTTGTTTCCAAATATTTAAAAGAGTATCACATGTAATTTTCAAAAAAAAAAAAAAAGAAGAAGAAGAATTCAAGAGGCGGAAACTTCATGGAGTTATTTTTTTAACTCAGAGTAACAAAGCCTTTTCTAAAAACACTGCCCAATGATGAAATGAAGTGATGCTCCACTCTATGTTGGATTTTTTAAATCCTCTCTTTAATTGATTTTTGAGAGAGAGGAAGGGAGAGGAAGAGAGAAAAGCAACAATGTGAGGAACATCGATCAGTTGCGCCTGGTTTGTGCCCCAATTGGAGATCAAACCTGCAACCTGGGCACTAGGAGCCCTGACTGGGAATGAGAACCCCAAGTTTTGGGTGTTTGGCACAATGCTCCCACCAGCTGAGCCACCTGGCCAAGGCAATATTGAATTCTCATCAGCCAGTCAATGAAAGGATTAAGAAATCTAATGAAAGGTTATCAAACTATTATTCTATAAATTAAATTAATTGAAGAGAAGTTCATGTAAAGAGCACACACAGAATAAATGTGAAAACATACAAAATATTGAATTTTGTTCTTAGGGTGCTGTTAGCAATAAAAATACAGTTAGAAAATAGTAAGTACTGTATAAACCAATTTTCCTTGTGTACATGTTATCAAAATCATTTACTTGTTGACAGATTATGGTGGAAAAGAAATGCAATTGATTTGTCCCACTAATGTTGGCAAAAAAGCAGAAAGCAGACACAAAAATCTTTTAGCCCCTATCAGAAAGGCAGGGTTGTTCAAAGACAGCTATTTCTTTTCTGTTCTTTTACTCGAGTGGCAACACTGCACTTTGGAATTTGAGACTATTGGCAGTGGGCCTGTTCCTGGGTTGTATGAAACTAACTGGTGCATCACTCTTGCCAAGCAGGGATGATGTTAGGCAAAATGTATGACATCGATGAAAAAGCAATCTCTCAGTATCAATGTTATGAAGGATAGTTGCACTCACATTAAAATAGTACATCAATCTACTGTCATCAGATCAGACAGAAAAGAATAAGGTACAAGAATGAGGTACCTCAGTGGCCATCATAAAATATGGCTAAGCAGGAGCTCCATCTGATCACGGAAGGTGAGTTAGGCATTTGGAAAATAAAGGAACTGTTTTACTTTAATGAACAATTAAAAATAAATAATGAGTTAACTTTCTATTTTGGGGAGTAATATTGAGGTAAATGCAGTGGTTCTGAAGGATTTCAATAGTCTTCAAATTGGCTGCCTACTAGAAAAGATATGTGATCAAATGATAATATTTTTACAGCATTGCATGGTGAACTGCATTCACACATTCAAGCTATGGTGCCATGTTACCCTAAAACAGTCAGTCAGAGAGGGAGGGGAGACTCTGCCCATTGGCCAAGATGCGGGGAGTTGCAGCCCAGGCAAGCAAGGAAAGTTAAAAAGATGAACGGACAGGGTCCCCCGCACTCCAAAAGCTGGGAAGATAACTAGATTAGGAAAAAAAAAACCCTCCCTACCCCTGTAAGTACTGGGGGCTTTAGCAGGAGGATTTTAAGAGATCTTTCAGATGGGAGTTCACCATATTCCCAGGTTGTGCTGTACCTGAACATAACCTTCCTTTTTGTACCAACATCTGTTAGGCTTTTAGAAGCAGCAGGCTGCCGAACCTCAGTTTTTGTTCAGTATCTTACTGATTGAAATGGTTAATTTTACGTGACAGCTTGCCTGGGCCATGGGGTGCCTAGACATTTATTTGGTCAAATATTATTCTGGGTGTGTCTATGAGGGTGTTTCTGGATGAGATTCACATTTGTATCAGTAGATTGAGCGATTCGGATTGTTCTTCCTAATCCAGTGAATTGAAGACATGAATAAAACAGAAAAGCCAAGTCAGTGGGAACTGGCCTGTCTTCCCACATGAACTGAAACATTGTTCTTTTCTGGTCTTCAGACTTACACGGAAACATCGTCTCTGCTTGGTCTCCCACCTGCCAGCTTTTGGGCCAGAGCTACAGTATTGGCTCTCCTGGGTCTTTTGCTATATATACTCACACTATCATTTCTGTTTCTCTGGAGAACCCGAATACACTGATTCAACAGCATCAGCAGGGAATGAACGAGTTGTGCTAGTCAAGTGGATTATCCAGATAATTGAAATCAATCCCCGTGGAAGTTAATCTTTTATAAATGTGGCTGGTAACAATGTGGGTGATCGGGAAATGTAATAACACTTTTGTTGCATATAATAATAAGCCAGCCCTGGCTGGTGTGGCTCAGTGGATTAAGTGCTGGCCTGCAAACCCAGATCGTGGGTTCCATTCCCATTCAGGGCACATGCCTGGGTTGCCAGGCCAGGTTCCCATCTGGGGGCACGCGAGAGGCAACCAATCGTTGCATTTCTCCAATACTGATGTTTCTCTCCCTCTCTTTCTCCCTCCCTTCCCCTCTTTCTAAAAGAAAGTAAGTAAAATCTATTTTTTAAAAGTAAAATAAGCTTTGAAACATTTAAAAAAATTAGTTGTAAAAGCAATTTCTTGCTTTCAAATCCAAAATTCTATAATTCTATATATTAGGAAATATGTTTTTGTAGCCATTCTCAAAATCAGTTTCAAAAGCAACAGCAAGTAGTTTGAAATGTGTGTACCGCCCAAGGGAATTGTGCAAGCTTTTAAGAATCTATCTTTCATTAAGGTCATTTTCTGGAGGACTTAAGGACTCATCATCTTTATATATTTATTCCTGTTATCAGCATTAATCAGCTCATGGCATATCTACTTATTTCCCATGATTATTTCCAGACTCTGGTATTTTATATTTAAGCTCTACTTCCACTCACAGGTTAAGCTTCCAAAGCATCTGTTCTTGTGAACCTAAAGATGCCCTTTGATGCTACCAGTTTCCTGGTTTTACCTCCCTGTGAATTTTCTTACAGTCACTCACCTCCCCAGAAGCAGGAATTCTCCAGCTAGACCCAGGCGCCTCATGGCCATCAGCAGTCCTCGCACGGTCATGCCCTCGCAGAAGCAGGCGACCACTCGGGCCTTGGGCAAGTGACTCCTGAGCTTCTTGAGCAGTTTATCGAAGCTCTGTTCCCCCGCGTTGCTGTAGATTTTGTAAGAGTGAGCAATGCAGATTCCTTCCTTGGCTGACATATCTTTGAAAGCTTCCATCCCACTCTCTCCGTAATTGCCTGTGTGAAGATATAAGCAGAGGGGTGGTGAAATGGGAGTGTTGGATTAATTGGGTATAATTCGAAGGCAGAAGGGCAAGGAGCATGAAGGTTACTTGGTAGTCTTGGATTTGGAACCCGAAGACCTGAAGGAGTTTTTGCTCTTTTATTGATTTTCTCACTTGGGACAATTTACAGTAAAACTACTATATATATATAATAGTTTTATGCATATATATATGCATATATATGTGCATAGTAGTTCAGTGCATATATATATGCAATGAACATATATAAATTACATTATTACAATAAAACTACATTATTTATGTATATCCATTGAACTTCTAAAATTTTTTCACTGAAAGAGAATAATATTAAAAATACAAGCAATTCAGCTTCATATTTGATTCAAAAAAGCTTATAGTCTAGTATGGGATGATAAGAAATATTTATCTGCAATTTTTCCCTTCTCTCACTTCCCTTTGCTTCTCACTGTGTGATCATCTCACCCTTGGTCTTGTCACAGATAAATGTATAAGTTGGGAGAAACATTCAAAGTTCATTCTATACAATCTTAGGTATATTGGGCAATGATTGCAAACTTCTTTGAAAAATTTGGGAGTTAAAGATTGATGGAGGTCTTTTAAAATGAATGGGAAATGGGAATCAATTTTAACAACTGACTATATGCTAGGAAGTGTAAAATGTTGTATATGGAACCACACTTAACTCTCCTAACAATATTTTGAGGTATGCATTCCGACCTCCATGGCACAGAAAAGAAAACAGCTGAGGCAGTTGGGTTTGCACTTGCCCAGAGGCACATACGCTGTGGGTGGAAGGCTGAACTCCATTCAGAGATCTAAGGGCAACGATTCTGCTCCCTGCATTCCTCTATGGCTGACTTTTAGGAGACTCGGAAGCCCAATTATACCTGCATTTCTCTTTCCTAATTAAAGGTGATTAAGCTTCAATTTTAGATGATTTTGGAGCTCATTTTCTGAGTTTTCAAAAATTAGATGGGTGAGGGGCATTGATTTGAAGAACACAGGCGACTCTTATGAGACCCAAGCTGTGGGACATATAAAGGTGGAATTGGACTAATAATAACAAGACCTAAGAAATGACATTTCATCAGGAGTAGATCTCAAATAAATAAGAGGGTACAAGGCATTCCTTTGCACAGGTTTCACTATATGACTATATTAAAGGTAACTTATAAATAACTTTATTTTGAATGTTGGAAAGTGAGTTCATAGACATTAGCTCACTGTTTCCCACACCACATCTGTGATAAAGGTAATACTATTTCTTTCTCAGCAGATACTCCTGAAGTTGCATTCAGCAAGCAGGTGGCAGAGTTTGGTTGGAACAGACATCTTCTCACTCCTGACCCTGTGTGTGTGCTCCACGATAGCACAGGTAACTTCTGCCAATGAGATCCTCAGACACTGAGGGTGGACTTTTGTGCAGTTTTACGGGGCAAAGCAAAACAGACCATCTTGAGACCCAGAAAAAACCACTGGTGGGCCAGGTGCATCTTTACTTCTCCAGGACTAAACAACAAGGAGCCTCGATGGCGATGGCAGGCAGGCGATATAGTTATTTCCAATTAACAAAGTTTAAAGGGCTCTCTCTGAAAAATGCTCCAAGCAGCCTAAATTACTAGTTTTGTAGTAATCAGAGTAATCTATTATTCTCTGATGTATTTTTAACCAACTGTATTTTTCAGCTGACTGTCTTGAACTTAACGTGTTGATTAACGTTGGACATTTGTATAAATAATTTGAAATTAGATACAGTGATTGTGATGGCAGTAGTGAAAATTCTCAGTATATTCAGTTAAAACAAGAAAAAATACCTGACACATTTATAATCTTAGCTCCTCTCCTAACAACTCTGTTTTAACATTTTCTTTTGTTTATACAGTAAGTTACACGGAAGCAGCTTGCAAAGGGAGATAAGTTCATAATTATTAGAAAGAGTTCTAATTCAGCTTGAATAGTCACTCTAACTCTCATCTTTTCCCCCTGAAAATCAGAGGTAACACTGCCTAATGTATGGGCACAGTGTATATTATATTTAATATATGTACAATTCTGACAGATAGCCTGAACCCAATTAATTGCACCCACTGAAATTACAAAAAATATTCTAGGCCTAGTTAAGCTGCTCTCCTTCAGAGCAACTTAAATAAGTAAAGTGTCAAATGGCATTAATACTGATCATTAGACTAAAGAAAAGCTTACTGGGGAAACATCATTTTATCAGACCAAAACCCAGGCAGTGCACTTTAAAATTTAAGCAGGAAAGAGTCTTAATAGATATGAACCATAAAAATTCAGCAGAATAATAATTTAATAAAAGAAACCCATTTTATATGTGAAACTAAGAATAGGGATATATATATTCCAGGTTTTCCAATAAAATTGGGAAGCCTGAAGTGTTGAGATTTTTAGTAGGTGATAAAAATACTGTATAATGGAATTACACATTTTTTTTTAAAAAGGAGAAACTAAAAAATGTTCATAGGCTTCTTGAAGAAAGTTAAATAGATTATAAGCAATGTGCAGTGTAAGAAAAAATCTGAGGAAGCAAAGATTTTTTTCAACAGCAGAACAAAAATTCTTGAGAAAGGAATATATGGCATGGATCCATTTTAAGAAACTGGTAAAAGGAGGAACCCATCAGACATTCTCATTTAAGGAGCAGAAGGCCTGTGACTTGGAATTATAAAAGAAATGTAATCACAGCCTGATTTGACTCAGTGCACACTAGATTTGTAATGATGGAAATTTCAAATATTGATTTTTACCTTTGTAAGTGCACAGATAACGTGCAAAAGTCATTATGCAATAGAATACATATGTTATCAATACTTAATATGAAAATTGAAGAGTGAGACAATAGGTTGAGAAGTGGAAGTGGGGAGAGCTGGTGGAAAGGGAAGGGTATTTGAATCTTTACTCACAATTTGGAAGTAGAATATACAGGAAACAAAAGTAAGATGATTGAAGGAATTATTCAAAGCTAAGAAAATAAGGCTAATCAAATGCTATTAAAAGAAGAAGTGACAAGATGTGAATCAAAAGATGACTATTGTTTATAAATTAAAAAGTAGGCATGAAAAATTAAGCATATACTCATACTACTTAGGAATGTAAAGATAAAAACAAAAAAAACATAAAATTATCTTTTTACTTGAAGCCCTCCTGCACTATTAGATTTTGAAAACTATGAAAGTACAGTGTGATGGAAAAATTTAAATAACATACTTGGAAGTTGCTGAAATTGAAAAGTAGATATGGGCAATTATAAATGAAATGCCAAGTGAACATCACTGAATAAAGAAATCAAGCATGCTCATATTGAAGACAAAATTTTCCTAAAATATTCTTGAATCAAATATAAAATAGTAAATATTAATTTATAGCTTAGAAATCCTCATATGTTTCTGATGAAATATATCAATATGCAATTATACTATCCCTATAATGAAAATAACTGGCTAATTTTGTAAATAGCATTATTATAGTATAAATTTAATCAAATCAAATATTATTTCAAACACTTGCTTAAATATCATTTTTTGTTTTAATTTTCTGTCATATCAGTTGGTTTTGGCTACATTGTTTTTCAAAGATGTTTAATTCTTTTTCCATTTCAGTCACAGAATGGGAGCCCAATGCATGAAAATGTAAAATAGGTCCAGGGTTATTTTTTTCTTATGTTATGAAACACAGCAATCCTGAAACCCAGGACAACATGCTTAATTCACATTTTTTCTAAGAGTAGATGCTCTAACTTAAGACTTTATGAGTCATTTCTGGTATACCAGAAAACTTCAGAAATAAAATGGTTTCTACAAGATGTCACTGATCTAAATGAAAAAAGCAAAACCCAGTTAATTTTCCTTCTTCTTGTCAAATGACCTTCTACAGACTGACTTTCCAATATCAAGCTCAAGGGATTTCACGGCAAAGTCTTCCCCAGCACTCCTGTGCATTCCCTTCTTTGTGCCTCATTTGATCTGACAATAGACCATTGTCACCTTTAAGTGGAACCTAATCAACAAAACAAACAGGCAAGCAAAATGTAGCCAGAGACATGGAAATTAAGAACAATCTGGCTGTAACCAGAGGGGAGGTGGGAGGGGAGAAGGCGGGAAAAGGGGAGAAAGGATTTCAGGAACAACTATAATGGATACAAGGACAAAAAACGAGGAGGGTGGAATAAGGGGAGGGAGGTGGGGATGGCTGGGGTTGGGGGAAGTGGTGGGAGGAAAATGCAGACAACCTACTTGAAAAATAATAAAATTAAAAAGAAAAGAACATTGTCTTCTCTGTGACGCTACTAAACCTTCAGAACACGAGTGTTCTTCACTTTTGTATTCCTAATTCCTTACAGGGACCTGGTATGGTCCCTGTGACTAACACAAGATGAATAAAGAATGTTGAGCATTCTTTTCATGTGTCTCTGGGCCCTCTGTATGTCCTTCTTGGAGAAGTGTCTGTTCAGGTCCTTTGCCCATTTTTAAATTGGATTGTTTGTCTTCCTGGTGTGGAGTCATGTGAGTTCTTCATGTATTTCGGAGGTCTGAAGTATCATTGGCAAATATGTTTTCCCATACAGTTGGTTCCCTTTCTATTTTGCTGATGTTTTCTTTAGCCCTGCAGAAGTTTTTTTAGTTTGAGGTAGTCCCATTTGTTAATTCTTTCCTTGATATCCCTTGCCCTAGGCAATGTATCAATGAAAATATTGCTGTGTGAGACATCTGAAATTTTCCTGCCTGTGTTCTCCTATAGGACTTTCATGGTATCACTTCTTATGTTTAAGCCTTTTATACGTCTTGAGTTTATTTTTGTGTATGGTATAAGTTGGTGGTCTAGTTTCATTTTTTGCATATAGCTGTCCATATCTATCCCAACACCATTTAGTGAAGAGGCTAGTTTACTCCATTTCATGTTTCTGCCCCCTTTGTCAAATATTAATTGGCCATAGAGACATGGGTTTATTTCCGGGATCTATTCTGTTCCATTGGTCTATATGTCTGTTCTTATGCCAGTACTGGGCTGTTTTGATTACAGTGGCCTTGTAATATAGTTTGATATCTGGTATCGTGATCCCTCCTACTTTGTTCTTCTTTATCAAAATTGCTGAGGCTATCTGGGTCATTTATGGTCCCATATAAATTTTTGAACTATTTGTTCTATATTGATGAATTATTTCATTGGTATTTTGATAGGGATTGACTTAAATCTATAAATTGCTTTGGGTAGTACAAACATTTTATTGATGTTAATTCTTCCAGTCCATGCACACAGTATATACTTCCATTTGTTTGTGTCTTCCTTAATTTATTTCTTCAGTGTTCTGTAGTTTTCTGAGATACCACTTCACACTGTTCATAACGGCCATCATTAACAAATCAACTAGCAACAAGCGCTGGTGAGATTGTTGATGGGAATGCAGACTGGTGCAGCCACTGTGGAAAACAGTATGGAATGTCCTCAGAAAACTAAAAATGGAACTGCCTTTTGACCCAGCAATTCCACTGCTGGGATTATACCCTAAGAACCCAGAAACACCAATCCAAAAGAACCTATGTACCTCAATGTTCATAGCAGTGCTGTTTCCAATAGCCAAGTCCTGGAAACAGCCCAAGTGCCCATCAGTAAATGAATGGAACAAAAAACTATGGTTCATTTACACAACAGAATACTACACAGCAGAAAGATAGAAGGAGCTCCTACCCTTCATGACAGCAAGGATGGAACCAGAAAGCGTTATGCTAGGAGAAATAAGCCAGGCAGTGAAAGACAAATACCATCTGATCTCACATATAAGTTGAATCTAATCAACAAAACAAACAAGTAAGCAAAATAGAATCAAAGACATGGAAATAAAGAACAAACTGACAGTAACCAGAGGGTAGAGGGGAAGGGAATAGCAGGGGAAAGAAGGTGAAGGTTCAAGTCAAGGAACATGAATGGAGGACTCAGGGGCACAGACAGTGCAGTGGGGGTGGAGGCAGGGGGGAGCAATGGGGAAAAAGCTGAGACAACTGTAGCTGACCAGCAGTAAAAAAAAAAGAAATTTAATTGTAAACCTTAAAAAATGAATGAACAATACAAAGTAATCAGTACCTACTGGGAATTTTCCAGATGAAATCATTGTGAAATTGATTATCTGGCCTACAATCAGAATTTCAGCATTAGAATGTATCACTCAAATGACTACATAGTATTTCACTTAAAACTTAAAGAATCATGTTGTGCAACAGTTAACCTATCTGAATATTCTCCTGAGGACTTCAGGACTCCTGAGGGCTTTTCCATCCACAGATTGTTTGGGCAGAGCTTCAGCCAGTCTCCTTGTTCTAGTTGGATAGAAAGATTTCTATCCTGGATAGAAAGATTCTAATATTTCAACCTCAAATATTATTTAAAAGTAGCTGCTTTCACTAGTATTAATTGACCTGTATTGTGTCAGCTGGGATCTGGAAGTGTCTGCCTCTACTTGAGACTAAAAGTACACATTGAAAGTGAGATTGCTAAAGAATAACTTTAAATCTCTCTTCTAACCTAAGAGAGATGAATTATTTGGTCTTTAATATTTAAAGACACTAAACAATTCTTTAGTGTGTACTGTATAACCACAGATAACTGCTATTTCTGGTGGTACCAATTCACTGTCAGGAACTGCTGTGCTTCTGTGGCTTAAACATGCTTTCAGATAATAGTAACAAAGAATGGTAATATAAGTAGAATATATCTAGTAAGTGAGATATTTTTCTGGCAAAATATCCATTGGAGATATGGTTCAAATTTATAAATCTTATGTGTGTCGGGGGAAATGGTGATATGAATACAAATTAACAGAATCCTAAAAAAAGCATACAAATTATTTTCTTTTCTCTGACATGAGTTTTTGGTTTTCCATTGTATTTCCCTTTCTCCCACCATAATCAAACCCTCATTGTTCCTTGCATAGGAGCTTACACAGTAACGTAACCTTTTATCATCTCCTAGCTTTCATTTTTTCACACCTTACCTACCATTATTTCTTTTTTTTTAACTAGGCAATGAACTTTATTAACCATTATTTTAAACTTTAGTCCTTTCCTCAGTTTAATTAGCTGCAAAGAAAGATTTGTGTATAGGCCAAAACTAAAAAGTGCTACAGTGTCCAAGGGGCTAGGCCTTAAAAATATTTGAGATCTAGATTTTATTAAATCCATAAACAAAATTTTAAAAAGCAGTCATGATATAAAATAGTAGCTTCCAGTAAATTCTTCAAGTTTATCTTCAGAAGTTGACTCAATTCAATTTGCTTCATTCTTGGAAACCTCATCAAAATTCTCCACACAATCCGGAACTTCATCATCATCCTCCTCTCCTGTAGCAAGGGTTGCTTTCCCATCCACAGAGTGTTTGGGCAGAGCTTCAGCCAGTCTCCTTGCTCTAGTTGGACGGCGTGCACCAAGCTGATTCAAAATGCTGGGTAGTGTATCTCTCAGCTGCTTTGGCTCAGCATGGCCTGTGACGGTGAAAGTGTTCCTGCCAGAGATGCCTGAACTTCAGGGTTGTTAAAGTGGATCACCAGCCCTTGGTTTGTGAACATGTTTGCTTCTTTGATATCAGAGATATTTCTTACCCCTAACTTCTGTAACAAGAACGGAAGTTTTTTTTATCATACGCTGTAGCTGTTCTGTGAAACACCTTCCTTCTATGAGCATTTCCTTTCCCACCACTGTGCACGTGAGCCTGCAGTTCGGTGACTTTCCCTTGGTTCGTGGTAGTTTCTTTCGCCTTGTTGGACAGAAAAAGGGGCAGTGCAGGGGACTAGGGTTGGTGGTCAGGGGGTCTTGGACCTGGGGGTGGTTCTTATTTCTCACTAGGCTCTTCCATACGTACCTTAGATACCCCACATGTTCTCACCATTCCTTTTATTCATGATGTCCCTTCCACCTGGAGTACCCTTCCCCCATTTCTCCATGTTGACCCATTCTTCCTGGTCCAACTCTAATGTCTAGACTGTAAACTTAGAATGTAGATCATATCTCCATAGTGCTGCCCAGAAAATGCTTGTGGAACTAAACTGACCTGTTCCACCATGCTTTTCAAGGATCTCCCTACAGGGATAGTGTCACCTAGTTACTTATTCCTATTAACTCATTTCACAGATGTTAACTCATCAAGTACAGGTTTAACACTAGGCACATGGTGGACTCTAGATATTTACACATTTTAGCCTATTGATGTATTTTATAATATTGAAGAATATAATTTCTGTTACTTATCATTGCTAGTAATGTTTAGAATTGTGGTTCATTTACCTTTATGACAAGGTTAATCATACAGATGATTTATTTGATATCGAGAACTTGGTTAAAAATACTATCTACAATATTAACATATCTTCTTTAGGAAAACATAACCCACTTTACATAATTTGTTTCATCATGGGATTTCTAAGATTTCTATGACTCAGATGACAAGTTATGGTGTTAACTATTATGCTGTATTAGAGTTAAAGTACATATTCTGTATTTTTATATTATGTATATATATTTATTCTCCATCCTATATATTTATTATATTTTGAATAGATTCATATATTCTACTTTCCAAACTGTAAACCCCTTGAGGGTAGTAAATACATTTCTTCAACTATATTTATCATCACATAGAAGGTAATCAGCGATTTCTTGAACAGAAAAGGTGGTACAGAAACATAGGAAAGAATACAATTTTAGGTAAATTTATTTATTCAAATATAATTATCAAGTAGATTAAAAACTTCCCTTCAAAAAGTATTCACTTTAGGAATTATTAATTCCCTTTTTAAAAAAGTACTAAGCTTGGCCTTCCATATTAGAACTTTTATCCTTTTAGTTGGACCAAATTATCTTTTGTCAAAAAAGAAATGAAAATTCTCAACATAAACAGTAATTTAAAAATACATTCCAAATGGCTTTTGCTAGTAATATCCTTTTGCTATTATAAACAATGCATTTTATTAATGACTAGTAGTGAAGGAAAATGCTGTCATTCCTCATGGGAGTTACTGCCTGGCATGATACCATCCGCCCAAAATATGTGTGGGCAGGATCAATAAGCCAGTGCCCACTCACCACTTCCTGCCTTTTCAGGGACCATAACTGTGCATGAGGAGATCTTAGCCAAACCTGCCCATATTGAGTGGGCTGTGTTTTAGTTAAACCAGTGTGGTTAACTAAAACAGCCAGAAGTGAGAAAAGCCAGAGTGCCAACACCAGTTCTCATTTTTATTAGTATCTCTTTCATAAGGATGTTCTGGTCCTCTCTTGTAAAAATATATCCATTTTCTCCATTATCACCAGGTACAATGATTATACCAATTTCGAACTCTGTGGTACTCATTTGTTTATGCTTATCTCCTGCTACTAGACAATAACATTCTTTAAGGAAGAGGTTTCTATCCTCACAACAGAGACAATGTATATACACATTTTTGTTGAATGAAAAGGAAAAAGGAACTTAAGTGACCCAAGGAATATTCCTAAATAAGGCCATTGAACTTGACATCTAGGTGTTTTAGATGCTGAAGATATAATTAATAAAACAATTTAAAGCTAAAAGATTGTTGTTAAATGTTATCATCATTAATCATGTTCCATCATAAATGTTCCATGAGTAATTATAAGTGCCTTTGCTAAGAAAACTTTGCTAACAAATAGATTTCCAATTATTTCAAATCCTACCCTGGAGTCTTTCTATGACATGAACCATATCTCACAGCATTCAGTATAATAGCAGGAGGCCATTATTGGATCTCATCCAATAATGGTTGTCTCAATACTGGAACTACTAGAAGCATCTCATTTAGCAAATGTACTTTAGGCATTACTTTAGGCATGGATTATGCAAGCAAAATTTGAGCAATATTTCAATAGTGAATTCAGCAGAAAAAAAATGCTAGTATAACATAACTCAGTAATTCAGATTTTGAATTATATGTATAAAATATTATTTATAGGAATACTAACCATGGCCACAGAATATTGTCAGAAAAAGAACATGTCAAATGGTTTAAGGAATAGTATACTAAGTTGGTAATTTTTTCTTCTCGCTACCAGGAATGAAACTAGAAAAAGAAGTTTGACCTTAAGGGAAAAGGTACAAGTTGAACACACTAAGGCATACATGACCGAAGACATGAAATGGAATCAGTGAAAGAAATGTACATGAAAGTTACAACTGCCACACATGTGAAGTATTTATACAAGTCTGAGTTCCATCATTGGTCCTGTTCTGTAGGTTTCTGAGCCTTGGAATGAAGTTGTAGCATTTACTCCCTATAGTAAGTTTAGTTCTTATAATCGGTTGAACTAACCAAGAGAGAGAAAATTAAAGTAGAACCTAATGTAGAAAAAAATAAAATAAAGTTTTAGAATTTATTTTCAAGTTTCAGTGAAATGGCCAATTCGAAAGATCATGATAGAAATTGAATGAGGACAATCTGGCTCAGAGAGTAGAAGTCTGAGTTGGAACTGTTTGGGAGTCGTCGACATATGGGCAGTAACAGTGATAGACAAAGTGTAGGATGTGAAGGTAAGAGAATAATTCAAATATTTATGCATCATTTGAGAAGTTAAAGCTCACAAAAACCGTGAAAAGGGAGACAAATCAAAGACCTAGCTCACTACTCGGTTGGTTAGAGCGTCATCCCTATTCATCAACGTTGCAGATTTGATTCCCGGCCAGGGCACATATGAGAATCACCCCATGAATGCATAGATAAGAGGACCAAGAAACCGATGTTTCTCTCTCTCTCTAAAATCAATAAAAATAAAAATTTTTAAAAAAGAAGAGAAATCAAGAAAATGTATTCTTGTGGAAACTGAGATAACAAAGGGCTTCTATTTTCTTTGTACAATTAATTGTGTGAATACTAAAGTAAGATGAATAGTGAAAAAAATTCACTGATTTTGGCATCATAGTATAAGCCATAAAAGAGCAGGCTGTATGACCATCATCATCATCATCATCACTATTAAACTTTTTATAGATCCTTTGAAATTAATTGGTTAAAAGTTAATAATATGTACCAATTACTACACTAGTCATTTCAAATAATAATAATAGTTATTATTATTTAAGCCAACTGTTCCTATGAGGTAGCTATTATCCCTCACATTTATAATAAAGTGCTTATTCTGAGATAATTTGACAATTAATGAATAGCTGGTTTGTGGAAAAACTGGAATTTCAAAGCCTGTGCTCTTCTCCTACAGTATATTATTTGCCCTGAAGAACTGAGAATTGCTCAGTGGTTCTATGGTTCATTCAAAGGCCCTTACCCACTGCGAAATGTTTCGTTTGAAAGCAGTTCCGGATACTACTCACTTGAATTCATCTCAGCAAACATATATTATTTGACAAATAACTTTTTTGCCTAGTTACTAGAAATATTATAGACATATAGGATTTAGTACTAAATGATCCAGTCCACACCACTGCCAAGAATTGGTGTTTAAATATCAAAGCCTTCCTACAAAACATACAATGCCTAGTTATAGTTTTTCTACAGATGAAGGCTTGTAAAATTAGCAGGTGGTTTTGGAACTGGACATGCCATGTCACATAATTAGTTACTTAAATAAATCTTTGTTGGGGAGAAAGGACTTCATAGGGACAAATGAAAGGGAAAAATTAATTTTGGTATTCAAATTTTTGCAGTATTTTAATTATTACCTGTTAATATAACTTAAATTGAGATTGGCAAAGTTTTAAAAAAATTCACTTTATATTAATCTTCTCAAAAATAATGCAGTTCTGACTTGTTTCATTTTCTGGCTATTCTTCCTAGAGGAAAATAAAAAAGTTGAGACAGAAGCTTTGACCCAGATTCCTGCTCTAACCCTTCAGAATTCAACTTCCTTCTACTTTCTTTGTAAGCTGTCAACCTCACAGCTGAAGCCTGCCATGCATGTCTCATTACGAGCGATTCCATTTCCATGGAAAGAATCAACCTCTCTATGGAACTGCGTGCCAGTGGGCCCGGGGGGTTGGCGAGTTATTCATGTGCCTCTGCTTCAGCTTGCTAGTCACCTCTGATCCTCTATTCTAACTGGGTCTAATGACAACCCAGAAATTCTCCCATCACCAGCTGAAGGCACAAAATTCTCTGCAGCACAGCCAAATCTGTTCAAGCTTGACAGCCTTTTCTGAAAAGAATTAAGTTCTTTGACAGCAGCTCCTTGGCCCACCACCACCTTGTCCGGCTTGGGTGGGCACTGTCTAGGCTCTGTGGTTACTACATTCCATCTGGGAGGGCCCAGTGCCTCCTACCGTAGTGAACGGAAGGACTCAGTTTGAAAATATCTGTCTGGACCATCATTTACTTCAGGACTGAGAAATTAGTGTAGTGCAGTGGCTAGGCTGTTGTTTCCAAACTCTGAGCTTCATTGAGGAGTGACTCAAACATGCTGTGTTGCAGAATTATGGCTTCGGTAACTGTTGTCTGCAGTTTAGGCCTGTGCTGTCCAGTGTGGGAGCCACTGGCCACATGTGGTTACTGAGCCTGTATGTGGCTACTTGACATGTTGGCTAACTCAAATTGAGATATTTTGTTGGCATAAAAGAAAGACTAGGTATGAAAAAAATGTAAAATATCCCATTAATGCTTTATAAAATTGACTGCATGTTGAAATGATAAAATTTTGGATGCATCGAGTTAAATAAAAATGTACTTTTAAAATTAATTTCATCTGTGTTTTTACCTTTTTTTAAAATTACACATCTAGCTAGCAGTGTGTCTTTATTAGAGAGTATGAATTACTACTGTGCTCTCACTGCCCACCCACTCCAACGTCACAGGATTTTTTTTTCATGTTGCAGTGTAATTATTTGTTTTTATGACTCCTTAGGAAACTGTGAGCTAATCAGCAAAAGGCGTTGCATTTTAATTCCCTTCCTCCACCCACCAAAGCCTACGGTGCCTAAATACTTGTTGAATAAAAATGCATTTGAAAAAAGTAAGTACTAACGTTCCCCCTGAGATTCTTGAGATATAAATGACATATAACAGTGTATAAATTTAATGTGTGAATGTGGTGACTTGATATAAATATATGTCATGAAATGGTTACCATAATACAGTTAGTTAACATATTCATAACCTCACACAGTTACCTTTTTTTTTGGTAAAGATACTTAAGACACGCTCTCTTTAGCAACTGCCAAGTGCAATACAGTCTTGTTAACTACAGCCTTTATGTCACACGTTAGATGCTCAGAATTATTCATCCTAAAGCTTGCACCCTTTGACCAACACCTCCCTACTTCCTCCGCCGTGCACCTCCCCACCTGCAACTCCTGGCAACCACCACCTTCCTCTTTGTTTCTATGAGCTCGGCTTTTTTAGATTCCACATGTAAGAAGGATCATGCAGTGTTTATGTTTCTCTGCTTGACTCATTTCACTTGGCATAATGCCCTCGAGGTTCATCAACTTTTCTTTAATGAATTGTTATTAAGTATCTACTGGGAACAGCTGTGCAAAGCAGCCATGGTGTTGAAGCTACTCTGTGCTCACTGTGACCCAAAAGCACTGGGCGAAACTAAGACGGGGCCTATGGTGAAGGGCAGCAGGGCTTAGTATCCTGTGCCTCAGAAGGAACAATGATAGTGTTTGAAATCTTGGTAACTCATCGCCTGCATGGTTTTGAGAAACCATGTAGCCTTTTTTGTGAACTTGTCTCCTTATCTATAAAATGATCACTCTAAGAAGGATCCTTAGAGAGTAGGATTTTAGATCTGCCTCCGACATTGATTTATTATATTGTAATCATTATGAGAAGAATTTTAGCCCTTTTCTCTATTCCTCTTAAACATGCTTGCTCTGAATTACATCTTCTATTTCTCAATATATATTCTGAACCTTATGGATAATTTATAAGTTAGGTTTGCTTTGTATATATTTAAGTCTGTATCAAGAGTCAGAAATTGTACTCAATGCAGAATTATTGAAAAGGTATCTGGTAACAGGTCTCTGGTGACATATGGAAAATAGTCTTCACTGAAGTGGGAAAACTTGAAGTTTATGTAACTAATCTTTATTCAATCATCTGTTGTACCAGTATTCCCCAGACAGTATATCAAATATTATTTGGCCTTTTGAGATATCCACCCTTTGGAGAGTTCTTTTTCCTTAATGCATTCATTTCTATTTGTAAAAGGATGCCAACAACGGCTGTAACTTTCCACCAGACACAAGAAATGCATTTTCTCCATATATGTCAAACCAAGGGAGAAGAAAAAGCACTAATGTGTTTCTGAAGAAACAAATTGTTTGCTGATAATAATTGGGAACCTGTAGGGAAGAAATGTACATTTCCTTGTAAATCAGATTTACCACGTTTTTTATTTCTTTTTTTTTATTTTAAATACTAAAAAATCCACAGGAGTGTCTGTTGTAAAGCAAGGGTAAAACCTTCTGGACTGAAATCACAAAAGTTGTGATTTTACTTTTCCTCTAGAAAGAAATCCAATTTCAAGCATTCCTATGTTTATTTCAGGTTTTATACACTTATAGAAGCCACTAAAACTCCTGCTTAATCTGGGGGGAAAATGGTGTTGGTGCAGGAAGGCTGACCCAGTTTACTAGTTTTTTTTAATATTGGGTAGTTTCCATAGATCCTAGATTTAATACTCTTAAGAGGACAGATTTTATCCCATTCAATGTTCAAGCATTTACAGAAATGAATAAAAATTTTAAAAACTATATACTATATAAAGTTGGAGGAGGGTCACCTACATAAATAAATATCAGTTATTTAATACATTGATAAGCACATAGGGGGCTGATGAAGGACCATATATATGATTATATATATATATAAAGTCCAACTGTTGTTAATAAATATAAATATAATATATATAATATGTTATTATATATTACATATAATATATAATATAATATAAATATAATATATATATATATATATAAAGTCCAACTGTTGTTAATAAAATGAGAATGGTTTGTATGACATTGATGTAACCTGGCAGCCAAGGAGAGTGGACTGGAATGTGCATGTGTGAACAATGATGACTTCGCTGTACTAGTCAGTGGGGGCGGTAGATGCTGTTGAGTGAGCATGTGTTCTTTGTGGCTGTTACATTCAAAATGACTGAGTACAGCAATGAATCTGCATCAAATTTTGCATTAAGCTTGAACATTCTTCAACAAAAACTATTCAGATGATTCAGAAAGCCACAGCTATGGGCAACTGGTGATTGGTAGCTTCGTCACTGACAATGAGCCCACTCATGCATCAAGTCTCATGCAGAGCTTTTTAGCAAAAAAGTTCTGCATTGTTTGCTGATCACGCAATCAAATCACGCAGGTGACTTAGCCCCTGCCGCAGCCCAGATTTGGCACCTTGCAGCTCTGGCTTTTCCCAAAACTAAAATCACCTTTGAAAGGGAAGAGATTTCAGACTATTGATGGGATTCAGAAAAACATGACAGGGCAGCTGATGGTGACTGGGAGAACTGTGTGAGGTCCCAAGGTGCCTACTTTGAAGGGGACTGAGGCATCATTGTCCTATGTACACTGTTTCTTATACCTTGTAACTTTTTCAATAAATATCTCTATTTTCATATTAAGTGGCTGGATACTTTCTGGACAGAGCTGTACATGCATGTATATGATAGACATACTTACATGTGAGTGTATATAGTTGTCTACATATGTGACATAAACACATTTATATGTATAAATACATAGGTATATACCACAATAGAGGTACAAAGTACTGAGTTGGGTGTAGGTGGTAGAGTTCAAAGGAAGAAGAGATTACTTATATTTGGATCTATCAGGTGACAAGACTTATATAATACATCCTTTTGCTATTTATTTCTCCTTTCATTATTGCTGGGTAATTTTAATTTTTGTATTTGACATGGTAAATAACTTAGCTATGCCCTCTGTCCAAGGATTAGTTTAGTCACATAAAGTAGATGTTGTGGAGTAGCCACAACTCCTAAAACTAGACAGAGCAGTTCCCAACAGACTACAAAGTAAATGATGATTTTTGGAATTGTTCTATGTGGTCTTTTAAGGAACAACACCAACAAATGATTATTTCCTGTGAGATTAGATAAGAGAGAAAGCAAGGAGCTTAGTTAGGAGGTTGATGCAGTAGTCTAGATAAGAAATGATGGCAACTTGAAAGTGCTGGCCGTGGACATTATAGCCTACCTGAGCTGTTCAGTTTTTGTCATTTTCCCAGAGCACTGTTTGCCCTTGTTATGAGCTAAATTGTGTATCTCCAAAATTCATATATTGTAATTCTAAACCCTAGTACTTTAACATGTTACTGTATTTGGAGATAGGACATTTGAAGAGTCAATTAAAGTAAAATGAGGTCATATGGGTCCCAAAACAAATAAAAATAGTGTCCTTAAAAGTGGAGGAGATTGGGATGCAGATATGTTCAAAGGGAAGGCCATATGAGGACACAGAGGGAAGGTGACCATCTGCAAGTCAAGGAGTAAGGCCCTAGGAAGAAGCCAACCCTGCTATACACTGATTTTAGACTTCTAGCCACCAGAACTGTGAGGAAATAAATTGTTGCTTAAGTCACCTAGTTTCCGGTTCTTTGTTAAGGCTGCCCTAGCAAACTAAAATATACCTCTGCAGCTGACCAAAACTTCCTGCCACAAGAGGTACCCAAATCCTTGGGCAAGATAAGAATTAATATAATATGCTGTCATAGTCATCATGATATTTGGAAATGACATTGGGTCTTGCAATATATATATATATATATAGACTGAGTTTAATTCTTGCATATGCAATTTTCTAAATATATGGGCCTAGACAAGTTATTTAAATGTCTCTGAGCTTCAGTTTCTAAATCACATCAGGAATGGTAGGACAACCGCCAGTTCAATGTCTAGCACAAAATAGATTCTCAATAAACATTGGTCCCTATCTTAGCTCTCTTATAAATTTTTCTTCCTAATAGGTAGTCACAAAATAGGCCTCAAGAAAATGGCTCTAAAGTTAGACTAAGTTTAAACCTTACTTTAATCAAACCGGGGTTCTAATCCTGGCTCTGTCACTAATTTTGGTGTTTGGGCAAGTTACTTACCTTTCTAAGCCTTCGTTTCCTCATCCATAAAATTTTCATAAAGTAGCTATACAGATTAAATTTGACTTTTGCATGTGAAATGTTCAGAACAAAATCTGGCACATAAAAATTGCTCAATGATCATTATTATTCTTCATCATACACAGTTTTATAAGTTTTTTCCTATAAGTTCTTTTCCTTAGATGCTGATATTTGCCTTCACTGACTGCAACCAGCTCCTTTTAATAGAAAGTCTCCCTGCGTTGTTGTGTCCATTTTCAATGCTTCAGCTAACTGCCACAGCTCCCAATTTATATCTCCTGTTAATTTCACTATCACTGAGCATTCTTCTGAGGAATTTAAAACTAAAGCTGCTCATTAGATATGGTGGTGCCCTGCGTGTTTGGCAATGTTGCTAAAAACATTTTAGTATTTCTTAAAAACATGATCCCTATCCCTGTTGCCTATGTAGACACCTCACAAAGCAAATTAGAATGGAAATAACCTCTGTCATCAGGGAAGCTAAAAGCTAAAGCATCTTGATTGGATTCACCCAGTGTTTAAATAAAATTGCTCATGGTCCAATTCTTTTGTCCTCATTTTGTTGTTGATGAAATCCCAGGATACTACCAAAGTGTTGTTTTTTTTCACTCTGTTGCATTAATGTCTGCTGTTTTCTCCACACTCTAATCCTTTAATCATACCTTTGGGATACTAGAGCGTAATAAACCGTTTGGGATTACCTAACACATAGGAATAGCATGTTATTCTCTGAAGCATATGGAGGCTGCCAATGTGGCTTATTTCCTCCCTGTCCCTCAAGACATCTTTGATTCTCCTCCAAAGGGCACTTCTGGTAGAGAGAAATCCCTGATATGGGAGTCCTATCTATTTCTAACTTTGCAAAAAAACAAAAAGTGATTCAGTTTTTAAAATAACCCTACGATTCAGGACTACGTTAAGTCATAAGCCTGTACATGAGCTATGAAAAAAGGAAATTATCCACTTTACACTTAGAGATCTGCAGACCACTGGCCCTGGCAATTGGCCTAAATGGGTGAGTTATTACTGAGCTGGTCATAAGAACTTTTGCTTGGATTTTTTCCAAACTCAAGCTAATATAGGGAATCTCTTTACTCTCTGCAAAATTTCTTTGTTTTTTTTACAAAAATGTGAGCCAAGAGCAGGGAGCAGCATGGTTCTAGACTCATGAAGAAATGAAAAGAGAATGATATTCTCATAAGAAAGAGAGAAATTAAATGTGGCAAGAATGGATTTGTTGGTATTGGGCCCCTAGTTTTCTTTGTTAGTTTCTCCTACTACGTTCCTGACTTTCATGATTATATAAATAAATAGAGCCCCCCTTCTTTTTGCTTAGCCTAGCTTGATTTTAAATTCAATCACTTACAATTAGTGTCCTGACTGTTACTCTAATTAAAGTAAGGAACAAGTGTAAAATAGAGAAATAAATTAGTCCATACAAATGATGGAACTTTAATTAAGCTGCAAAGGCAGGGCACAAATAATAAATATTTTAGCTAATGAGAGAGAATTCCAGATTTGGGTTAAAACTTACATGGGGTTGAGGGATCGTATATTGAATATGAATTATGTTTGTGGGTATTAGGTTTTTCTGAATCACGGGGTTCACATAGGTCAACAATGTAAGAAAGCACTAAAATATAAAGAAATTTGAAGACCAGGAGAAGAGTGTCAACCTAATGCAATAGACAATAAAGCCATTTTATGTTTCAAGCAGGAAAGTTACACCATGAGAATAGTATTTTAAAAATATTTTTCTGGAAGTGATTTGTTGTGATGACTGGAGTCAAGAACAGTGAGAGATCTAATGAAAAGCCACTAAAAGAATCCAAATTGTGAGATGACAAGAGCTTGAAATAGGACACAGGCTGCAGATATAAAGAATGAACCATAAGGACACTTACAAGAAGAAAAGAATGATTGGCATTATATTTAGCAGTGGAGTATAGATCATACTTCAGAGTACAAAGGTAAAATGAGGAACAGGAGGTACAGGGAGAGTTTATAGAGCTCAAATTCAGTATATGGACATGATAGGAAGGAGGTGGCCAATCTCAATCAGGTTAACCAATATTAGCAAGAAAGGCACTAACATGTTAAAAAAGCTTTCACTCATGCAATATTTTCACTTTTCAGAGAAATATGAAATACAATTTCTGAAAAGGAATTAACAGATGTTAATTTTTAAAATATATTTTATTGATTATGCTATCACAGTTGGTCCCATTTCCCCCCCCTTCATTCCCCTCCACCCTGCACATCCTCTCCCCGCCACATTCCCCTGTTTCAGTTCATGGCTATAATTTAAAGTAATGACTTTAATGGCATTTTATTGGCAGTTAACTATATTATAACTTCAAAATAACCATGGGAGAATGAGTTAGAGATGGTTATTCCCAAGATATATACATATATATATAGAAATTGAAGTCCAGAAAAATTCAGTAACTTGCTGAAGATCAAAAGCTAATAAGTATTAGAAATAGGAAGCAAACTTCTGGAATTTATCAAGTGCTCTTTCCATTATATCACACAGAATCTCATAAATCCAAGTATCCATCTTGCTATTAAGAATACCTAAATTTTCATTTAGAAGAAAAATGAGGAGGGCAGAAATTAACATTATTTGGCATTCTCAAGGTATTTCTGGGAATCTCTGTGAGACTAATGAAAGCTACATGTCCTAGAAGATGTTATATTATCACATATGCAAAGAATAATGAGAAATAAAATTAATACTAAAGGGAGAAAACATGCCAAGATAATAGAAAACAGGGCACAAATGCAATATGATGACATGCATTCAATCACCCAAGAATTATAATACAGGAGAAATTATGGAAATCAGGGATAATTTTAAATTTACATTTTATAGAAATGAGCCTTGTAAAAGGTAAATTCATAATAGTTCAATATTTCCTCCTTCAAGACCTCTGTATTTTAAAAGGGATAATCTTTTGGGACAGATCACAACATTTTTATATATTAATTATATTATGAATATTAATGAAGCAAAATAGATTATGTAAAATATTTTAAGCTAATTGGATCTGTCTTTATAGGAAAAAGATGCTATTACAATATTTAATCCTAAAGATTTCCATTAAATTACAATAAACCAAAGGATGAAAATATTAAAAATTAAACTGCAAGTATTATTGAGCATTTACACTGGAAAGCTCAGGATACTGAGAAGAAAATACAGAAGGCTGAGATAGTGCATAGCTTTGAGAAGTCTGTATTGTAGTGAAAAAATGTTCACTGAAAAATGAAAATAACATTTTGATATGTATAAAAGATAGCAGACTAAAACTTGGATACTATTTTGTATGACTTTAAGTTCAAGAAGGTAGGCACTTCAAGTGAAGGGAGAAATGCACATGAATAAGAGTATAAGATCAGTTTTAGTCAATGACATAAAGTAAAATCCAGTTGGGCTTAGTGCAGAATAATCCCATAGGATAAGAGAAAGTCATTGGGCTAAAAACATAACTTAAAGGCAAGTTATAAATTATATTGAATGTGTATTGAGTAAAGCAGTCTAACTAAGATCAATTGGACTGAGAATCTTTTGCCCTGATAGCTACCTGCCATTTATTTATACAGGGATCATTGAGAGAAAAGGTATTTTAGTTGCATTTATTGGTCTATTTTACTTTTATAGTTTGTTACCTGGTCTCTATGTCTTCAAAGGTTCTATGGCTGGAATGTATAGCATTCATGAATTTGGTGAGCAAAAAATAAAATGGAAAATACCAAAATTTGTGGAATAGAGTACACCAGTGCTTAGAAGTTGACAGCATTAGCTGCTAATATGAGATGAAATTATTAAATCAATAATCTAAAATTCAACATTAATATAATAGAAAAAATAAGCAAATTAAATCCCAAGGAGAGGAGATCACACACACACACGCGCACGCACACACACACACACACACACACACACACCAGGACACATACTGATAAAATCTAAAACAGAAAAACAATTGAGAGAATTAATGAAACCAAAAGGTAAACTTCTAATCATATTGACCAAGTTTAAAAGTGAGACGGCGTAAATCACAAATACCAGGAAATGAAATAAGAACGTCACTACATACCCTACAGGCATGTAAGGTGTAATAAAGGAATGTTACTATGACCACAAATTTGATACCTTAGATAAAATGGGACAATTATTTTAAAGACATGCCTACTAATACCTAAGAATGAATGGGTAATTGGAATAGTTCTATATGGAAGAAAATCTATTAAAATAATATATGGCAGCTGGGCCTTCTTTTTGTCTGGAACTGCCACCTTCCAGTAATTCACCGAAATGACTAAAGCAAAGGGGAGGAGGAGAGGCACCTGCTCTATGTTCTCTAGGCCTTTGTGAAAACATGGAGTTGTTCCTTTGGCCACATACATGTGAATCTACAAGGAAGGTAATATTGTAGACTTCAAAGGAATCAGCACTTCAACAAGAATGCCCCACCAGCGTTACCAGGGCAAAACTGGAAGAGTCTAGAGTAGCGCCCAGCATGGGGTGGACATTGCTGTGAAGAAACAAGTTAAGGGCAAAATCCTTGCCAAGAGAATTAATGTATGTGTTGAGCTTAATGCATATATTAAGCACTCTAAGAGCTGAGATAGCTTCCTGAAACATGTGAAGGAAAATGATCGGAAAAAGAAGGAAGTCAAAGAGAAAGTTACCTGGATTCAACTGAAGGGCCAGCCTGCACCCCTCAAAGAAGCACACTGGGTGAGAACCAAGGTGAAAAAGCCTGAGCTACTGGAATGAATTCCCTATGAATTCATGGCATGATAAGTGTAAAAAAATAAAAGACCTGTGTACCAATTTAAAATATATAAAGAACATACTTAAAATTTTTCCAACAAATAAAGCTCTGGGCTCAGATCATTTTCTATTGAATTCTTCCAAGTATTTAAGAAAGATATAATACCATTTCTACACAATCTCATCCAGAAAATAGGACAAGGGAAAGCAATTCCTAATTCATTTGATAAAGCCAGAATTGCCCTAGTACCAAAATCTGAAAAAAAATATTGCAAGAAAACCATGTGCCTATATCCCTAATAAACATAGGCAAGAAAACTCCTCAACATAATGTTAAGTCAATTCCAGCAATATATAAAAGAGATAACACATCACAATAAAGTGTGGCTTATTCTAGGAATGCAAGGCTAGCTCAACATTCAAAAATCAAACAACATAATTCACTCTGTAAACAGAATAAAGAAGAAAAATAATATGATCCTCTCACTATTTGCAGAAAAAGCTTTAGGCAAGATTCTACGATCTTGCTAAACTCACTTATAATCTAGGAGGTTCTCTGCAGACTCCTTGAGATATGTTACCTAGACAATTATGTAAAACAATGTGAATGGAGATAGGTTTTTTTTTTAAGTTCTAGTACAGTGTTGAATCAGAGTGGTAAGAGGGGACATACTTTCATTGTTCCTGACCCAGAGGGAATTGCATTCAGTCTTTCCCATGAAGTATGACACTATCTTATAATTCTGGTGAATGTCCTTTATTTTGTTCATGAAGTTTCACTCTAGTGCTAGTTTTGCTAAGAGTTTTTTATTATAAAAAGATGTTGAATCTTGTAAAACTTTTTCTGTTACTTTTAAAGATAAAACTAATATCTTTCTTAAATGCTTGGAAGAATTCATTAGTAAATTTAGAATACAGGAAGGATCATTATATGAAATCAATCATATTTCTAAGTGTTGGCAATGAATAACTAGAATTTAAAGTTTAAACAACAGTGGTATTTGCAATAGCACCTCACATAAATACTTAGACATAAGGTATATCCAAAGAAACTAATGAAGAATATATATACTAAAAGTTATAAAACATGGATATAAAACATCAGTAAGATATAAAAGAATGAAGAGAAATCAATGTTCATGAATTGGAAAATTGAATGTTGTTAAGGTGTCATTTTTCCTCCTTTTCCCATAGATTCAACACAATTCCCATCAAAATTATAACAGCTTTTTTGCAAATAGTTTTAAGTTTATTTTAAAATTTATATAGAAAGGCAAAACACTCAGAATAACCAAAACAATTTTTTAAAAAGAACAAATGCAGAGTACTCTTAAAGACTGATATCAAGGCTATGAAGTTATACCAATCAAACGTTACTGGTGAAAGTATACACACACAAGTCAATAGATTAGAAAAGAAAGTCTAGAAATAGAACCAAAGACATATGGCAAATTAATGTTTGGCTTAGTTACAAAGGCAATTTAAAGGAGAAAGGACAATTTTCTTTTTTTAATAAATGATGCTTGGAATAATTGGGAATACATATATAAAGAAAAGGACCTCTACCCAAACTTTTACTTTATTAATACTGTTGAGATTGGTATTTTTTTTAAATGTGAGCTTCCAGAGCTCAACAAAACTCCACAAAAGGATTGTTCATCAATTTATTGATCAACTTAATTTCACTTGCTAAGATAAGCTGTATGTTCTCCCATTACTTGCTTAGAACAGGTTGAACAGGTTGTAGAAAACTGCTGTGGATCCAGGAAAATTCAGGAAAGTATGTGTAATTCAGTGCATTAGAGTACGTACCTTATTTACGATACATGTAAATCCTAATTTACTATCTGCTAGAGGACACACACAAAATCCTTTAGCTAGCAAAATGAGTACAAAAAGCCATTTGTTATGTGTCAGCTTCTTTCTGTGAAGAAAAGAATGGCAGCTATTTATTCAGACAACTTCTTTGTGAGCAGTGAGTGGAGGAAAAATCACTGCTCTGGCTCCACAGCCTCAGCATGCATGTCATCTTTTCATATGCCGCTGGCAGGACTGGACATCTCTGCTTTTACAAAAAACCAGGTAGGTCCCTCTGGAAAAGAGTCTTGCCCTCAGCTGGTAGAAAAACAATGCCATGAAATTCAACACTCATGTGGGTCTTCACTTTTAGGTACGCTAATCACCACTATATTCTCATCAGAGCCCCTTACAAACAAACATCTTTATTTCAACAAATTAACTAAATAGGCTCACGTAATGGCTTTTCTTCAATAAACTCTGCATAAAGTGCAGTCTCTCAACCTTGACTTCACTGGCATTTTGAACACTGTAGGGTAACATCACCCATGACATCAGCTCACTTGGTGTCAGTAGCATCCTTTCCAATTATGACAATCAAATGGGGACAACTGTAACTGCACAACAATTAAAAATCTCCAATTGCCAAGTGTCCTTACAGGAGTAAATTATTCCCCACCAAGAATCGCTGCCCTAAAGCATCGCTGATATTTACCAGGCAATAGTATTGCAGGCATAATTTATTTCATGATTATTTTATATTAATAAATTATTTCATAATTTATTGCCCGATTAGTAGTTGTCTAAAACATGGTACTAGAAAGGACTATTAGAGTTTTTACAGATTAGAGAAGGAATAGTCTTAATCATGTCTGCCATGGGCCCAGGAGGAAAAATCATGGGCTTTTCTGTTTAAGTACCGACTTCCAGCTAGAAGTTCTAGGCTGAAGAAAATGACAGAAGGCTATTTTTTTTCAAAATTTTAACATTGGTAAATGTTAATTCATTAAACTATATTATCTGTTCAGCATTTTAGAGAAATTTGAAGTTCCTTTTGTACTTTTTCAATTTTGTCATTTTAATAATCCCCCCCCAGAGATGAAGATAATCATTAGAGAAGAATTGTTCAGCTCTAGCCATGACGATTGAACTGATGTAGCATCCTAGGTTTTAGTAACACTGGTTGGCTAGTTTGTTCAGTTGATATCTCCATATGATGCCTTTTTCTTTTATAAAGCTCTGGGAGGTTTAAATACGTGTTTGAGAATTGTCTTCTTTCTTTAGGTATGCTAGTGGTAGATGCACACATGTTGTAGATAAACTGGGATTTGAACTTTAAGGGACCATCCACAATCTGCAGTTACACAATAAAAATCTGAAACCCTCTGAATTCTAACTTCATCTATGAAGTTGGAGTAGTTGTTATATAAGTGGTATATTATGCACCATACTCCTGTACATTGTAGCTACTCTTTAACACAGGTAAACTAATAATATCTTTTGGAATGTCTCTGCACATTTTTTTTACCTGGGGAATTCCAATTCCTCCTTAAATTCAAATTCAAAAGTTATATTAATATTGCTCAATTTTAGTGCTGTTTTCCACAGAAGATTATGAATAGGAACATATCTTTTAAAGATCAGTGTAGATAGATGTCAAGAAAACAAGCAATAAATATACATTGGCTTCTTTGATTTGTCTCTACATTTTTGCATTGAACACAATAGGCAGGGAAGATAGTGAAACAGTAATAATAATGAATATTTTATACATCTTATAGCTCAAAAATACTTTACAACCCAATTACAATAGCCAACATTTATTATTACCCATGCAAAATTCTTTAATGCGTTATTTTATTTAATTCTCATGAAATAATTAAGATGGTATGATTATTATCCTTTTTTCACAATGAAAGAACAGGCTTATTGAGGTGAAAAGATGTGCTCAAAATTATAAAGCTGCATGTTGGAATTTCACATGCCAGGTTGCTGGGAGCCGAAGCTCATTCATGCTCATCACCCTACAATCTACTTCGGAAGTAGTTTTCAGGATTAACTCCAGTTTGCAGATGATGAAAGTGTGTCACAGAAACTGTTATGTAATTCTTTGATACAAATGTCCCCATTCTAAAAACACTGACATCTACAAACAATAAATCAACTCAGGCTTTCTTTTAACTTTGATAAAGTGATTTTTAGTGAGTTTTGTAAGGCTTACAATATATATCTCAACTCATCAAAATCTACTTCGAATTGATAGCATCTTAATTACAGTAAGATACAGAAATTCTATTTGAGCTAACATTATTCTCTACATTTATATAGCTTTCAAATAAAAGTCACTTCTCAGCTTTTGTTTGTTGTTTCAGGTTTTACCAGGCAAATCATAAAAACTACAAAGTGTGTTTTTCACCTCTGTATTTGAATTGCCATTTGAATTTGTTTTCTGCCTGTGAAAGCGGAATAATGGCCCTCAAATAGGGCTGTGCCGAATCCTCAAACCCAGAGAGGATGTTCCCTTACGTGGCAAAAGGGAATTTGCAGATGTGATTAAGGTTAAGGACCTTAAGGCGGGGCACTTATCCTGGAATACTCAGGTCGTTGCCATCCAATCACATGAGTCCTTAAAAGTGGAAACACTTTCCTGGTTACAGAAAACCAAAGAGATGGCAGAAAGAAAAAGAAAAATATAAATATGTGTTCTAGTTGGTCGTAATTGCTATTACAATGGCCAGAAAAGGCTACTCTACATCTTTCCGAACTGTCAGAAATGTGATGTAGATTATTACAAAAAAAGAGCTGTCATATTTTTCTTTAGAATAGAAAAAATATAAAGGTAATATTTTAGTGTAGTCTGCAAATATTAATTCAAACTCAGTGTAATTAAGATATATTTTGTACAATAGCTTAATGTATTAAGATATTCTCATTATCATTAAAAAAAACAAAACCCACAAGGATAGTGAGAATAGAGTTTGTGGTAGGTTCCTCATTCATAAATTTATTTCTATGTTAGCTTGGCATGAGTATTTGCATTTTAAAGAAAGATTTTTCTTAAAAATAAATCACAATACCAAAAACGTATTTGTTATGGTATTTTTTCACATAACAGATAGTATTAGTACATTGTTTGGGGTCCTGAGATTGTGCACATGTGTTTTTTTTTAAAGATTTTATTTTTATTTATCTTTAGAGGGGAAGGGAGGAGAGAAGGAGAGAAATATCAATGTATGGTTGCCTCTAGTGTGTCCCCTGCTGGGAACTGGCTGCAACCCAGGCACATGCCCTGACTAGGAATCGAACCGTGATCCTTTGTTTTGCAGGCCCACACTCAATCCACTGAGCTACACCAGCCAGGGCATGCATATATGTTTTCATACACGATTACTGAAACATACTCTTTATGCTATCCCATAGATTTTTTTGTCTTCATTTACACATGATTGTGAATTTTTTTATTTTTGAATTTAAAACTGAGTAGATGCATTTTGCTTCACCCAATTATCAACAGAAATACAGGGGAAGAAACTCTTTTTCCTTCTTCAGAACAATGCATGTACATTATATCTATTTCAGGACACTGAACTCTGTTGCACTGATGACACGAGTTTGTTAGACCACTTGCCACGTAATCGATATAGGTTTTAGAGTCTACTATGTTGAACTCTGAATAGGAAAATGAAAAATGTAAGCATGGTCTGAAAATATTTGAAGAGTGAAAGGTAAAAGTAGATAGAAAACCAGATATATCCATTTCCAAAACGGTTATAAGGCAGAATGCAGTTGTCAAAATTGTGGCATTTAGATAAAAACTGCTTGAGTCCTGAATCTCAGGCAGCTATGATAGCCCGGAATGGTCAGAGAGATTATGCTTTTAAGCTTTATCATTCTACATACCACAAAACCGAGTCGCTATCTTCATGAACTTAAAAACAAACACAACTCTAGGGACTAACAGCCATGTTAACAACTTGTTCAAATGAAACGGGGATCCGCGGGAATCCTTACATCAGATAGGGTTTAATAGTGA
>PVKM010002979.1:0-60629 GCA_004027735.1 Carollia perspicillata
CTGAGGGACCCCACGAGACTTGCAACCAGGGGAGCAGTGGGCCTTGGCAGCTCATCCTGGGCCAACCCCCTGAGCCTGTCTCCAAGGCCCCCTTTCCTCTGACTTTCTAATGAGCCAAAGCAGCCCCACCGAGGCTCATTTCTTTCCTATAACAATTTCTACAGAGCCAAAGCGGCCCTGACCTAGGGTCTCCTGTTGCTTCTTTTATCCTAAGCCCTTCCTTGTTGCACTGTCCCCAGCTTTAAAAATGTCTCAGAATCACCTGGACTTGTATTGTGAAATCTTTCCCGCACGAAATTAAGAACCCACGCACTACTGGCCAGCCCAAGGCAGACTCGCTCCAGGGCCAGTTCCTTACTGGTAACAGCAACATCTTCTTTTGGGAAAGACTATCCTTTCAGGAAAAGAAAAGAACTCACACATTCCTCTCTGAGCAACTTCGACAAGTCAGGGTCAAAGGTTTGTGGGCAGCATGTCAGGAGTGTGGGGAGGGAAGGGAAGCAGTTGTTTGACTACAGTCTGGGCATGGGCATTCCTCCTCAGAGATGACAGTTACAGCTAAGCTTCAAATATTGTTAACCTAAGGTTTTTTTTTTTTTTTTTAATCTTATTTAGCCTCTGCCCTACCTTGAGTTACATACTGTGGATACATGAAAGTCTTCCAAGATTACAACTTAGAGATCCTTCAAGAGCAGAAACATAGCATTGGTCTTCTACAATTCTCTGAGTGCTCATGTGGGGTTGGCTCTTTGCTAGGTATGAGAGGAAGAAGTGTCATTAGAACAATCTTTAATGTGATTCGGAGGATGGAAAGGACTTGGCTATGGGGAGGGGAGAGAGGAGGACCTCCTCAGTGAATGGAACATGACGAGAGGAGGCTGCTGAAAAACCTGTACAGTAATGGTGTTGTGAGAGTATGCCTTTCTCCCCTTGTCATCAGAGCATTCTCACAAAGACGGGAAAAAAATACAGCATCTGAAAAGTCAGTTCTGACTGTTTTATGTTGGCCTTGTAGCTCAGACTGAAAGAAAACATTTGAAGTGGAGCGGTAAAGATAGGAAAGAAATCTATGCTTTGAAAAGATGGAGACATAGATACTGGCTGGCAAAAGTAGTGTGCCTGAAAGGGCCTGGCATTTGTGAGTCCAGGGACCACGGACGCCCTGGCAGTCATGCACAAAGTTAGCCTCCAGACCTGAGGCTGAAAGGCGATCCTCGAGGATTTACCTTTGTATGGGGAAGTTAGCACAAGCCATCACTTTGAGTCATTGAGCTCTGTCTGCTTGCTCATTCTTCCTCCCCCTCCACCCACAGCCCACTGTCTTCCTCCAATAGGCAAACATTGGTCAAGAGCCTTTGTTCTCTCCCTGCACTTGAGTTTTTGAAAATTCATTATGAGTAACAGTCGTTAACTCCAGGTCTTTGTGCCACAGAACCTGAACAAGTTAGTCTGAAGAAAAAGAAAGAAGACACAAACCTTTTAAAACCATTAACACTTTTTAACACAAAGTGTGGCTAAATTACATCTGTGAATTACAGATAGTTTAAAAGCCAGACAGAATTTGTATTTATAACTAATTTCCATAATTTTAGCATTAATTTGGAATAGCTGGGGTTTTCCGATTGGCTTAGGATCTTTCTCTGGCTGTTAATTTAAAATGTGAAAATGAAACCATAGACCTGATCTCCTTTTTAAATAAACATACAGGCAAAAATATGTCTTTGAAATTTGAGGGCATTTGAGGATTTTTCTTTCCTTATGTGAATAGCTAGGACAAAAACAAGGTCAAGTCCAGTTGGAGGATTCCTTCTTACTGCATTGTATTTACAGTAAGTCCAATGCCTCAGGAAGGAGTTGGCTCTGCATCGTCAGAAAAATAGGTCATTTGTGAATCAATAGAATGTAACACCCCACGTTCTCAGCTGAGTTACCAGTCAGGGCCCATGGTAGATACAAACGTCTAGTTTAGATCTCCCAAGTGATCAAGAGTGATTACTGAATCAGGAAAAAGAGCAGAGTTTGACACACAGTGTGATTGAAAAGCCCCTGGCTCAAGCACAAGTCAGGCTAAACTCCATTCAGGTTTTACCTGCATTATGTTCTCTTTCAAAGGGCCCGAGGACCCAGGGACCGTCAGCATGTTAGATGTGGAGAGATAGAAACTCACACTGTGTGCCCGAGAGCCTTTCTGCTCCCATAGGTGAGTCGTGATAACGCATGAACGAGACTGAGGAGGACCAACGAGGGAGGCGGTTTCCTATTCTCCATCAATGCCAGAAGCTGAAGGGAGGAGGGAAAGTGGACTATTGAAAGCATTCTATGATTGTCTGGCACCCAGAGAAAGTGCGAGTTAACGGTTTCTGAGAATTCTGCGTTTGGATGTGCCACGCCTCCCGGAAAGTCGGAAAGAAAGACCAGGAAGAAGAACAGAGGCACAGAGAAGGGCCGCAGTTTCTCCGCACGCGCTCAAGCACGGGCGACCGGCAATGCCCGGGTCCTCCGTTCTCAGTTCTCCCGTCCTCTGCTGCTCGTGAAAGACATCAAGAGCTCAAGTGTCTCCCTGTGGGGGGTGGAGACATTAACTTCTGCTTGAACTGATAGAACTTGAAGGCTAGAATGTCCCTGGATGGCCGTTCCAGAAGAGCCAAAGTATCACTCTGCTGCTGCTATTCTTCTTATTGAAAATTTACTTCCACTTGACAACAGCGGCTGCCATAAAATCGCCTCTCCAAGAGCAGTTGTTATGAAGACCCGGGCTGACCTGAAGGCCCTGGATGTCTGCTAATAGCTGTCGTGTAGGTGCTTCCTATGCGGCTGGGGGATCGTGGTCTCCAGCATCAACCCTTCTCTCCTGGGGTGTGAGGTTGACGAGAAGATGCCAGGTTACGGGGGCTCCTGAGGGAAGAGAGCACGACTATTCTGAGCCAGCAATGGAAAGTCTGAACTCGTGGTGCTGTAAACTTGCAGCTGAGTATTGGGAACAGAGAGCTTGAGAGGAGAGCCAAAGTGATGGAGCGATCATGACTTATGTTATTGACCAAAGATGCCATAGAGGGAACAGACTGGGCTGTGGCTGGTGAGTGTTGTTGCTTATATTCCAAGACCTAAAACCCGTAGGACAGAAAACTATTTCAAGGAGCTGTGAGATTCTCCCTGGAAACCTCTCCCAGGTACAGCTGATGACCCCTGTATGACCTAGGAGATGTGAACATGAACTAAGGAGACGGGCTCTCGTGTATGGATTAAGTAATGCATGCCTTCTGTACAGTCACGCTTTGTTTGAAGTTCTGAAAACCGTGAAGCTCAAGATCAGTGGAAGGCACTGTACAAATCTCTTTTAACCCAGTTCTGTGGCTGAAACATCTCAATTCTGAGTTGGCCTACCCATGACTCATATCTTACAGCAACTCTTCACACTTACCTGGGAAAAAATGTTTCAATTACAGCAATTATTTTACACTTACTTGGGAAAAAAGATGTTCAAGGTAACACAAGCTTTTAACATGTTTTTAACATTTTTATACACGCACAGGGCAAGATTTTAAGTTAGTACATAAACATTTAGAGGGAAAGTAAGTTTCCTTCCCATCCCCAGCCCCCAGGCCTCAATTCCTCTCCCCAAAGACAATAGCTAAGAGAATTTTCTGGTAGAAGATACCAGAAACAATCTCTTCAAGCCCAAATGTTTCTGTATGTGTTTATGGTGCTACAGCCCTTTCAAATACAAGTGTGTGTGTATATGTGTCCTAGCTCCATAAATATTTGCATTGTACATACTGTTCTGCACTTTGCTTTCTTCACGTCTTACCTTGGAGATCATTTCATATGATACTGGACTGCCTCATTTTTTAAATGCTGCAATGAATATTACAACACATGTTCTTTTGTGCATGGACATGAGTAAACCTGTGGGATTACTTCTAAAGGAGTGAAATTGCTGGGTCAGAGTATGTATATTTTTGGTTTTGAGAAATATTCACAAGTCTTTCACCCACCAAAACGTGTCACCAATTCACACTCACACCAGCCATGTATTGAAGTCATTTTTTCCTTACCTCTCTGCTAACACAGTTAGCTTGGGTTTTTGACAGGGCTAACCACTTCTTTCCATCTCTCCTCCATCTATGGAAAGTGGGGCTCCTATGTCCTATTAGCCAACTTTCCAAAGAGCAATGGCTGTTTCCTAAATAACATGGCTCTTCTCACTTCTGTTCTCTGAAGTTACGGGAGCTTCGGAACGAGAGCAGCTGATTCCATTTGGTAGGACGGGTTTGAGTTTTACACTTTTTTGATTCTAATTTGGTTGCATGCATGTTCTAAGGTCCACTACTGAAAACAACAGGACATAGTTCCTACTTCCAGGTAGCTTGAATTGTTCAGTGATGGGGAAACAAAAGACCTGGACAAAATAATCGTGAAGTGCTTTAAAAAATTAATGGAGAAAAATGTGTATATGGATATATATCTTATTTTTGGCATACAGATCAACATATCCTTATTTGCCTGAGGTCTGGATGGGATCAGAACACAGTAAAAATAAAGGAAAAGACCAGCAGTGCATCGACGCTGTCCTTTGGGGAGGCCTTTGAGAGAGGGAGCTGCAGATAGGACCTGAGCAATGGGACGAGTGCAGTTGGCCTTTCAGAAGTTTGGCTGAGAGAGCAAAGGAGAAAGAGGTCGCCAGTGGAAAGGAGAAAACACAAGACGCAGGGAAGACAGGTCCTGCAGGAGCCTGGAGAGGCTGGACTCCCCAGCGTGGATGGGAAGGAGAGAGGAAGCTTCTTGCAGAGAGGAGAGTAAGCATGGTGACTTGTGAACAACGCGGGGTAAGAGGCTCTGATGCCTGTGGAGTCAAACATCCGCGTACAACTTTTGACTCTACAGGTCGGCCCTGCGTGTCCCTGGACTAAACCAGCCAGGGCTGGAAAACAGTATTTTCAAACAGAGGTCGGCAATCTGGCAATCTGCGGTTGAGAATGGGAAAATACTGCGTTCGTGCCACACTTGGCTGAATCTGCGGGTGCGAAACTGCAGATAGGGAAGGCTGACTATTTATTGAAAAAAAAAAAAAAGTCCATGAGGGTAAGTGAACCACTCAGTTCAGACCCCTGTTGTTCAAGTGCCAAGTGTAACTGATGATGACAATTAAGATAGTTCAGAAGAGAGGGAAGAGACGTTGGAGTTCGTTTAATGTAGAACATGTGGGACTTGGAGAAGATTCGGGTGTAAACCCTGACCAACCACTGCACGGTTTGTGACCTCTCCCTGTCTGGGCTTTCCTGCTTGTGAAATGGGGGGCATTCTGGTAATCTTAGAGTTTGGGGGATGAAATGGAGCAGTGCATGTGAAGTGTGTAACACTTTTTAATAAATCCCTGCAATAAAAGAACAAGAAGGGAAAACCCCAAGCAGTTAAAAGCATACAGTTATTTACAGGCAACCAGGACCATTGCAAATAGTGATCTTCTCTTGTCAGGTATGCCGTGGAGGTGGCTTAGGAAAACTCCCGGCAGGACCCAACTATAAGCGTGGAGATGCGTCAGACAGACCGTATGCTGCAAGTGAATCCCCTTCAGGGAAGAATGTAAGTTCTCTTGGTTCCTTTTCCATTTGTACCACCATCCATTCATTGGGTATTTAAAAAACATGAAGGTCTACAGATAATTTTTTAAGTCAACAAATTTTATTACTCTTCACATATTTCATAGAAAGGAGAATATGGCTAACGGGTCGGGGTGGAATTAAACAAATGCAAATTTCAACACGTTGCTCTAGTCCATTGGGAAGCAGGCTCCCCCGACATCATTCAGAGCAGCTGTACTTGTTCGATGGCCCTTTGTGGACACAGCCCTGGCCACACTGGACACAGCCCACGGGGCAGCAGGCGCAGCAGCTGTTTTTGCAGGTGGTGCATGTGGAGGCGTTGGCACAGTTGCAGGGTCCACCAGTGGAGCAGGAGCTGCAGGGGTTCATTTTGAGCAGAGCTCATGCATGTGGTGCAGAGCAAGAGGAGAGAAGGCACTCAATGCTGGTGCAATTGTGAGGTTAAAAGGCCAGAGGTTATTAAATGCAAAAGGTGTGATGGGCAGCACCTGAGATATCAGCGTATTGGTGCTGTTGCAGCGTGTTTTGAGTAATTTCTTTAATAAGCTCTGGTCTTCAAAAATATGACCTGTGTTGTTGCAGGGAGCAAGTTGCTTCTTTTCCGTGTTAGGAGGCTCTGGTTTGGCTGGCAGAGGCGCAGGAACAAGCCTTAGGAGAATTAGATGTGTTCTCTGTGTTTATTTTGCCTCTCCCGTCACAGCGATCAGTTGTCTGGTGCAGTTCTCTGTCATACTGAGTTGTGTTCTCTAAGGTGAAAATGGGCGCAGAGATCAAAAGAAATCCCTTGATAATTAAGGATCATTGGAATCAGGAAGGAGACCCCCGGGCCCCCAGGAGGCCCCTGTGGTATCAGGGTTTCACTGATTTATTGCAGATTACTGTTCGTGCTAGGATATCAGAAACACCCCACCAATATTACATTGATGATGAGGAGGAGCAGAAAGGAACAGAGATCAGATCCTTGTCCACACTCACAGGCTCAGTCGAGGGCACACGTGACTACTCCCAGGGGGAAGACTCAAGGCATTTTTAAGTTGTAGAAGCTCCCAAAGAAGGAAAACCAAAGTTTCCTCATTGAGGTTTATATTCATATCCGTCTTCCCAGACGGCGGCAGCTCCGACCTGGCTGAGAATGCGAGAATGGAACCTTCAGCCCTGTCTGCTGCCTTAGGAAAAAGTCGTGGCCACTGATTGAGGGCAATGAAGCCCAGCTGCAGTGCTTTCCTCGCTGCCGGCTTGTGGGGGGAAACGGGCTATAAACCCAGACCCCTCTCGAGGCCATGAGGCAAGAAAATGTCTGGGTTCTCGCTTGACACCTGGACCTCACCGTGGTGCAAAGTAAAACTCATCAACTCAGGTGGCCAGGAAAAGCAGATGTTTAGCACAGCTGAGTGTGAAGTGTGGGGGAAATGGCTTTATGGGCCTTTGGCTGAGATGGTCACATGTGAATGTTATGCACAGGAAGTCATCAGGTAGTGGAATAACATAAACAGACCTGACTTCATGAAGTCATTTATTTTGAATTGGCAACAGCAGCAGGAACCTCTATAAGTGTGAAGGAACACAAGGATCTACTTTTTATTTGAAAGCTTTTTCAACCAGCAAGGGCTGCTTGTAATGAAGAAGTAGGGGCACTGTTTCCTTAATTTTAAACATTTATTCGTCATCAGAGGGGGTGTTGTTGATGCGTGCCCGTACTATTTCCCAAAGCACTTGTGATGGTAGGGATTCTTTCGTCTCTGCCACCACCTGTGAGAGAAGTAGGGCTTATTATCCACAGTCAACATGTGGGGAAACAGAGGCTTACATTGGTCAGAAAATGTGCCACACAGCAAGTAGTGGAAAAAGAACTGAAATGAAGTCGTCTTCCTATGTCCAGAGTTCTTTCCTCTCAGCTGGTGTTTCTCAAAGTGTGGTATGTACCACTGGTGGTGCATCAGATGAGTTCACGTGGTATATGACTTAAAATGAAACCATTTTAATAGTTAGGTTATTCAAATCTAAATTTAAAGGGTGGGACTGCATAGTGGTTAACTCAGGTTAAACACAAGTTCTGGAACCATCCTACCTGGACTCCTTACCCAATTCTATTCTTTACCATGTGGCTCCTTCCTCATCAGTCCAAGCCTCAATTTCCTAGTCTGGAAAATGGGGATGATAGAAGCTCCTACCTCATAGGGTTGTAGTGAGGATTCAACGGGCTGATATTTGTAAAGGATCTAGAATAGGGCCTGGCATACTCTAAGAGTTCTGTGTTTGTCAAAGAAATAAGAAAAGCAGCACATCAAACTTATGATTGCATTGATATTTTGAGTTTGGAGAGGGTAAGTAGGAATTTATATTTGAAAAGGGATGGAAATAATTTTGACATAAAATAGGTAACGGTAGAGGTAGGGGTCTATATGAAGAAGATGACGGGAACGTGCCGTCATCCACACCAGGGAGGATGGCAGCACAAAGAGTTTTGAGCCCAGTGGGCGGAGCGGGTGGTCTGCACCTCACTGATTTTCTTCTGAAGGAAAAGATGGCTGTGGAGTCTTGGCCTGTATTCAGACACTTGCTAAATTTTTGTACATATTTATCCTCTTACCTTGCCTAAAGAAGTCTTTCAGGTAGTGTTCCTTAGACCCAGAGAACAGGCGTGAACACTTTAGCAGTAAAAATTCAGTGGACAGCTGCCGTGGGTTGCCGCTCCGCCCATTTCAGAGTGTCAGAAGTAGGAGGTGGAAGCCAGCCCTGATGCAGTGTGTTGGAGAGGAGGGACCTCAGGGAGCTGGAACAAGGGGAGGAATTATCAATTCAAAAAGCCAGACACCGTGACCGTAAACAGGAGACCGGAGGAGAAATGCCTTCAGGTGAGTCATCTGCTTCTGCGTCACATAGTTCCTTACTCAAGGAGACAGAGGGGCACAGACCTGCTGATACCGTCATTCCTACTCACGGAACAGCAGGAGAGAGAAATAAATGCCACTTGTGCTGCGTCTTCTTTAGGGACAGATGTACTATCACCTGGCTCTCCCTGGACTTGGGTCTGTGCTCTGGCCCAGGGTCGTCCGGCAGAAGCATCCTGGTCTTGTTTACCTGAGTTACCTCTCCCCCCTCCCTAATGAACTGCTGTAACAGCCTACCTTCACTAAGACAGCTCTCTGCTAGGACCTGTATTCTCTGCCCTCAAGTCACCAATAAACACGGCGACCTAAAATCTCAGCGCAGGGTTTGCAGAGTAGCATGGCTTCTTCCGGTTTTATGCTGGAGTACAAAGTCACCTTAGGCTCGGGCTGAAAGCCACATCAGCTTCAGGTTCCGTGTCACTCTGAACGAGGGCGACATTGGAAGTTTCAGGCCCTCACGTGGTAATTTTAGAAATCTGGCACTTTGGAGAGGGCTTGAGAGTTAGGTCGGGTTAGACCAGCTGGCTCAGACAAGCTCCTTGTGCTCTGGCTACTCCTGCGTGATCAGAGGTGATAAGTTGCAGCAGACAGTCACTCTGATCAACTTAACCAAAAGTCCCTTTACTGAAGGGATTAGTGATAGTGAAGAGAACTGAAGAAGAAACTGAAGAGCCAGATCTTGTAAAGGAGAGAAAACATGAGCAGCTCCAGAACTCCGCAATAACAGCAGCTGGCATTTATCGAGTGCTTACTACTAGGTCTAGGCCGTGGGCGTCAAACTCATTCTCATCGGGGGCCACATCAGCCTCGCAGTTGCCTTCAAAGGGCCGAGTGTAATATTAGGACTGTATCAATGTAACTACCCCTTAACAGTTAAGAGAGAGCTTGTCGCTGCTACCGGGTAGAAACAAGGTGCTGGGCCAGATAAAACGAGGCAGAGGGCCGGATTCAGCCTGTGGGCCTTATGTTTGCCACCTGTGGTCTAGGCCCTGGACACATATTAATTCATCTGACCCTCACAAAAATGCTATCAGGTGGGTACCATCGTTACCCTGTGGGTGAAAGGGTTAATAAAACCGAATTCCTCTATGGCACGACAGTCTGACCTTTGGTTAACTGTTGACTCTGTGTAATGATATGTGTCAACCATGGCACTAGGCAGTATTTCTTATGGCAGAAATGACCGCTGATTGGTTAATGGCTCTGAGACCAGGAAAACTATAAATACCTGTTAGGAAGCAATTGTTTGGGGCTTCTCTCACTCTTGCAACTGCCATGTCCTTATGCAGGGACCTGCAAACTATGCCTGTGGATTTGTTACAAGATTTCTTCGAGGGGGAAGGAAGAGGGGAGGTCATGAAGTTTTTAAGCCAGAGCAATTCCTACTTGATGTGGATCTCGACTCCCTGGACCTGAAAGCTACTGAGTAGATTATTTTAAGGGCTCCTGTTCTGAAGAAGAACATCTGACATGCTTCTGAGCAAACCGATGCCAAATGTAGAGCCTATTGCTGTCTTCTGGGTTTGACTCTTTACGAACCTAAGAAGACCCCTGATGGTCAGGGCATATCATTTTTATAGAGACAAAAAGCTGAGACAGTGAGGAGTTCGGTGACCTTAAGGAATCTAAAGACATATGGGCAATAAATGGTAGATCCATATTCAGTCCTGGGCAACTTGGCCCTAGAACCCATACAATGCCACAATGCTTCTTAAACAGTTGGCCAGTCTATATAGGACACAGCGTTCTGGAAGAATTTTCTCCAATTATTTCCATTCTTGAGTCATTAAACTCAAGATGCAAGTCCCTGGAGGAGAGGAGCCTGGATGGCCCCACTGGACCAACATCCCATCTCTCGGTGATTTTGGTGCCTCAATGGACAATTTCCAAGGAGAATCAGAAGAAAGGGAACAGAAGCTGACTGGACAAAAGCAATGAATGCCCATTGTCCCTGGAGTCAGACAGGGCTCTAAGGAGAGATAAATAGTGGACGTTAACCTCCTAAGATATTTGCTGTTGTTATTGATTTTGTTATAGTTGTTCTGTTGTTATTTGGTAGTTTTCACAACATGCCCTGCCAAATCTTATAAAGCATTCAATTATTCACTCCTTCTTTTATTCATTTACTCATTTAACAACATTTTGAGAGCCCTGATTATGGAAGGACTCAGCATTATGGTCTCGAGATATCAGGCAGGAAAGCTGTTAGGTGACCAAAGTTTGTCAGAGGCTGGGGACACCAGGTGTAGTTGATGATGAGAAGTTAGGTACAAGTGAGAAAAGACAAGGGCTTGTTGAGGAGAGTCTTCAGAGAGCTCATTAGGTCATGGGCGCAGACTAGGCTGGGTCAGGACGAGGCCCTTGTTCCCCCCAGGAGGGGAGAGGTAAGCACTTGGGTGGGCTTGGGGAGGTGAAGTTGGGAGCAAAAGACAGAACAGGGAGCATAGGATGGGTGTGGCATTTGGAACCTGGTGATGAGCTGGCAGGTGGGTTGTTAGACAAGAAGGGAGAAGAGTTAGTGAGCTTGCCAGGTCAAGAGCATTTACAGAGGATGTGCCCTCAGGAAGTCCTCCACTCCAAAAGTACATCTGAAACTGCAGTGTTGACAACTAATGGCAACTCAGGGCTTCTTTGATGGCCATGTCTGTTGGGGCAAGGCCAGTGGGGCTTGGCCAGTGGGTCTCTAACACTGCTTGTCTTTGGCTCTGCCCTTGCCTGTTGCTTCAGTCCTCCCTTGCTTTGCTGTGGGTTCTCTCTGGGCCTTGTGACCTGATCATCTCATACTTTGGAAATTTTTTCTTCTTTTCTCATAACCCCAAGTCTCAAAGTATCTCCAGTTGCCTGGCTAGTGAATTTGAGAAATAAATTTAGAGGATAAAGTTGGTAATTAGAGACTAAAGGGTTTACCTGTTTTAGAGAATGTGTTTATATTTTATCAGTCCCTGGGAAGTCATTGTGGGAGCTTTAGATATTGAGAAACTACTGCTGGTTGACGGACAGAAATATTTTTCAGCAGAAGGACCTTTGGCCAGACCTGAAACCCTGTAAAAAATCTGGTCAAAGAGAAACTTTCACAAATGAAAGCTGGCAAAAAACAAACAAACAAACCCTAAAACATTATGCATTTTGCTTTGTGAAGTCATGAACCCTTGTCACTTAATGTGTAAGAGCAGAATGATTAACAGAACTTTCTCAGAGACTCCATTTAGAATGGACTGGACTAGTGGCATCCTTTAAAAAATGATTGCCACCCCCTGTGACACCTCAATGCAACAAGGAAAAAAATACCACTCTATTGGAATTCACAGTCTTTTTCCACGTTCCCTACCTTATAAAGAAGGTGGATTTATACTTATATTGAGCAAGGAGAAAAAAAACAAACCCACCAATGAAGCCAGAGAGCCTAAGTTGAGCTACATAATGGAAAACCTGAGGCAAAGGAGGGAAGGGGGGAGGTGGGTGAGTCACACAGGCTGGATGTTGTGGAAAGTTTTTGGTCTGGCTTCGAGAGTTGGATGGAGAAGAAGATTTCAGGAAGCTGCTGCCATCTCTGTGGAAGGTATTGAGAATGGCAGAGATTGGGAGTAATGGATTTTAAAGATATCGTGGTGTGTGTTAAGAACGCACTCCACCTTTCGGCTTCTTCTTTAAAGGCTGAGTATGGATTTGAACTATTTCTGATTATAGTTTTTGATGGACATCTGTTTCTTTGAAAATGATGGTCATGCTGACATTGGACCTCAAGGCTGTCTTGTAGTCACAGGGAAGATGCCAGATATAAGATAGATAAATGATAAAATAGATACATAATAAATATGTGGTAAACCACTCTTTTAAAAAATTATTGATTTGAGAGACAGGAGAGGGGAGAGAGAGAGAGATTGATTCATTTGTTGTCTCACTTATTTAGGAATTCATTGGCTACTTCTTGCATGTGCCCTGACCGGATATCAAAACCTCACCCTTGGTGTATTGGGACAAGGCTCTAACCAACTAAGCACCCAGCTAGGGTCAAAACCACTCCTGATGACTACAGAATGAACAGCCCAGAGTGCCCCTCAGCCCCACCCTTGTTCCCCAAGGTGCCTGCTCTGACTCTTGGGGCTCTGGGAAGCCCAAATTGAAATCACCCTCTGAATACACCCATGCGGTCCCTTCCACCTCTGAAAGTCGTTGTGTAATGCCAGCTTTGCTTCATTCTCAGTTGCCAACGCTGACCACAGGCAAATGTAGACTTTCTGGTTACAGGTCTGCATTGCCACATTTTGGAAAAGGTGCTCTCAGCCCGGAGCCTGTCTGGCTCTAGGCCGTGGGGTGGTGTGGTTTTGTGAATGGAGCCCACTGTGGTTCTGTGGGTCCAGGTAGCAATCCCCAGCTCCCTGCTTTGCCTCGGGGTGGATCTCTAGTTATACACCACATGCAGCCTCTGGACCAGGCTGCTCACATTACCCAATTTTTTCCTCTTTCTGCCTCCAGACATGACTTCTCATAAATCCCTTTGCTGTATCCCGTTGGAACAGGGCTCCATGGTTTCAACCAGTTTGTTCAGCAGGACTCTGGGTGTCCTGAAAACAAGGAATCGTTTGAGATAGACTGAGAGAGCCCTGGTCTCGGGCAGGCTGACTTGCAGAAGACACAAGAGACTGCCTTCCAGAGCAAACTGCTCAAAGGGAGGACATTTGCCCCTGGCTGCAGAGAAGCCAAAGACATGCAAAAGAATCCCAGGTGGGGAGCCTCATTGGAGAGGCAAACCTGGCTCCTGGGACAATGTGGCATCGCTGTCCACTGGGAGATGAGACAGGTGGTGTTCCATGCTTCCCACCGGACCAGGCTGGAATTACCCCTCACTGAGATGTTCTATCCAGTCTGCTGGGAGAGCCTGCTTTTACCCTACTACGGAGAGCTCTGTAAAGAAAAGACTCAGGATGCCGGTGTTTAATTACATCATGCTTGTTTGGACAAATTTATAAAATGCAGAAGTGTAGGAATTTAAAAGTGTCCCCTCTTTTCCTATGATTTCTTCTCCCCGAGGTAACTGTTGCTAACAACCTAGTGTATGCCCTTCCAGATATTTTTTCCACGAGAGGCTTGCCTTCCAGCTCAGAAGGCAGGAGGATACGAATGCTGATGCTCCTGGTTTAGACTTTGGGAAAGGAGTAGGATTTGAGTGATTGGGGCTGATGAAGGCCTGGTGGGACGCAGCGGCCAAACCCAGCCAGTCCCTTCTCCTGAAACAATGATTTTTCCAGCAACCCTGCTCCTGTCTCGTGGGCTCTTTTTGCTCATATATATTGTTTTTAATGCAGCTTTAATAGCTCAGACTTATGTTGGATTTATCTACCTTTACAATGGCAGTGATAGACTGTGAGCTGCATCTGGGCCTGCTGCAGGGTCCGAGGTGAGCTGTCGGCAACTCCCCAGGGCTCCCTGATGAAGAGCCCCTCTTAGTTTATGAAAACCTGTACGGTTTTTCTGGGGGGAAGGAGTGGTGGGGGGAGCACCTAGGCTACAAGTCTGTGACCTGGCAACATTTCTTTTTTCCTGTAGGGATTGCCAGGATTCTTGGGGAAAAGGCATGTTCCAGTGCTCTCATTGGCCGCGACCAGGCCGGGCCTTGGGACTGACGGTTAGGCTGGCACTTGTCAGTCAAAGGTCCTTCCCTAGAAACTCTGTGGGGAATGGGGAGCGCTATATTAATAGATATGGATGCCTGTGCAGCACCCAGCACCGAGCAGGTCCCCCCTTCTCCTTCACCTTTTCTCCAGTTAACAACCATGCTTTTTCAATATCCCTATTAGCTATCAATAACATACAACCATTATTATTAACAACTATTATGTTATGAATTTAATTAAATGGATTGTTAGTTATTTAACTTATATATTATTAATATTATGTTATTAATAGCAGCTATTTATGGAGTACTTACTATGCATCAGACACACTTCTAGGGTATATATTGGTGAACAAAATAAATATTCCTGCCCTCTTAAAGCTTACAACCAGTGGGAGGAGAAAGATATCAATGACAGACAACATAAGCAAGAAGATTTTATAGCATCTCAAATGCCAATAAACATTATCGCAGAAAGAAAGGGGGAATCAGGAGCGCAGGCCAGGGTGAGGACAGGTGCGGTTCTCAGCAGGGTTGCTCAAGGGAGACGCCATGAGGAGGTGACATTGGAGCAAAACTTTGAAACAGGTGAGCAAATTAGGGAAATTCACAGGGAGAAAGAGACTTTGGCCATTGTCCCCCAACATAGACTTTACTCTTAGTGCTTCCTGCAGACATGTAGGCCCAATCCACAGTGGCAGTCCTAGCAATTTTAGCATCCCCACAGGGGTTCTTCATCAGGAAATGACTGGGGGAGTGGCGGAGGTAGGGGAACCTCAGGGAGATGGTGACCTTCGGCTCTCTTCAAAGAAAGAAGTTGTGGGATGTCCACAACGACAGAGCCATGCATGGCTGTCTAGCACGGAGGTGACCGTGGCCAGGTGACTCTGGCCAAGCATGGCCAGAGTGTGTGATTGGAACAGCCCAGCTCTTAGGTCTGGGGTGGTGAACGTAGTCGCTCACTATTGTGATTGGGGGACCCAAATCGTCTCTGTCCTCCCCCCACCAAGAAATTTTCCTCCTGAAATTCCATTATTAGGAACACATTCTTTTGTTTCCACTTGTAAATTCCACACAGCACTGTGAGGAGTAACACATTAAACTAAATCAAAGTCATGTTAGTGATTTATTAGTTTTCTGTGCTAGAGGACTCAGGACATAGGGCTCCTGGGGACGGGGAGAGGAAGGGCAGAAAAGAAAAGGGCAGACCTGGGCACCTGAACCCAGCTCAGTTATACCCACTTACCCAGAGAGGGAAAGGAAAGCCTCATCACTGACGCTAGTTGGCTCCTGGTAATAGAAATGTGCAGTTTGTTTTTGAAGAGTCAAGAAAAGTCTGCCAGTTGAGAACTGATGAGGAGAGAGAGGTGCCTTCTTTTAAATCCCTAAATCAGGGAGGGAAATCAACTCTCTTCTAGTCCTTTGCTGATTTAAAAGCTGGATCCCTACACATCTCTGCAAGCAGAGATCTTGACCCAGGTTTTCCACAGAACTCTCAGTGTCCTGAGGGTAAGTGATTCAGGGGATTGATTTTTCTATACTGAGTGTCCTCCTCATGTAATGCACAGAGCAAATATAACATTCAGTTTATTCCCCTCCCATCTCAAGAATTCCATTCAAGTTCCTTCTCAAAGGCCCCTTTTGGAGGGAGGATCCCTCCCTGGCTGGCATAGTCATGTAAGTATTACATCTGATCTATCTGAACAGTAAGAGCCCAGCACCGACCAGCGTCGTGGCTGCACATAGTACATGCTCGGTGTTAGTTATGTGACTGAACGCCATGGGAGGAACAAAGATTGTAACAATTTGTGCTCAGTTGGCATTCAGCAGATATCCAAGCTTTTACATGTAGTATCTCATTTAATCCTGTTAGATGTTTTCATTATGCTCTTAATTTAAACATAAGAAAACACGCTCAGAAAGTTTAGGTAAACTATCTAAACTCACGCAGCTGATAAATGAAACTTCAACCCAGTTCTAGGCTTTTGCTAGTTCCCACTAATCTGAGTGAGGGTTAGTCTTTTTTGTAATAGGCAACATAATGCACCCTCGTGTGAATATACTCTATACCCACAAATAGTCATAAAAATGATGGGTTGTATCTGTCCTCATGGCCTACGTTTGTTTAACATGAACACTTAAACTGGATAACTTAAAGATAAAAATAAGAAATTTATCTAGAGAACAAGGAGTTAGACAGAATCTCTGACCCTGAATAACCTCCACCCCTTACCCCCATCCTCCCACCACGTTTTATAGATATGAGACATGTGGTTAGAAAAGATTTCGTACACACTCCACATAACAGAAAAATAATAGCATTTGCTTCTGCTGTTGGGTATTTTGTAATGTCTGATCAGGCTTGGCATAGTAAGTACAGTGGTTCTCACACTTTAGTGGGCATGAAAATTTCAGCGGGCTTCTTTAAAATGCAGGTGCGCTAGGCACACTGGCCATTCTGGTGAGGAGGTCTGGATTTAGCATCCGAGGGTGGTTCTGATGCAGGTGGCCCAGTAGACACATGCACAGGGACATTGGCTTAGAGTCACTCAGAAAACTGTGCTCCTTTTGTAACTTGAGGCTTTCAGGACACTAACTAGGAGATCCAAAGTCCACAGCTTGTTGATTTTCACCTGAAGTCTGGCTTCAGGACACTTTCAGGGTTTACTTGCTTTACTTACCTTGGCCGATGGCTTTGATTTCTCACCATTGACTTGCCATGGTGTGTGGGTTTTTTAATTGGCTGGAACTCTGGGGCCGGGGGCCAGGGCTAGGTCTCTTCCTAAAATGCCTCCTACTTTGTATAATGATCAAAAGCACTATCTGTGTCCGAAGGTCACTGACCTAAACATCTCTCCGATGACTCAAAACGGTGTGTGGGGTCATCACCGATTGCCCAAATTCTGCACCTGCTTCTCTTCTTTCCTTGTTAAATATTTGCTGTCTGTCTGAATGAGAAAGGCTATTTTACACCAACAGCAAACAGGAATGGTTTTGACCGATGTGTCTTTGTACTTTTTTGAGGTTTCATTTTCTTGAGAAATGCACTGCGGTAGAGGGGCTGTCTCTGCCTCCGCCTAACGGACTATTCATACGAGTGCGCCTTGCTCAGTCAGCCTGTTTTGTCTGTTCCCTGGTTTTATGGAGGCTCTGTTTGCCCACCTGTAGCAGAGGTACTGGGTTCCAGACGTTTCAAAGACTCTTCCTACGTGGGCTTTATAATGCGGTGCAGCAGCAATAACTTGTAAAGGCATGTACTTTGTAAGAAGCTCTGATTGCTTGTTGTTTGGATAGTGTTATTGCAGCTCCTAATTAAGCATTTCATTAATTGCTGCCAAGATCTTTTGACTCGAATGAGTTGATTTTTTTTTAGCTAATTCAATATGGTTTTATGTCTATATTGTGGTGATTTGTGAAGTTTGTTAAATAGAGGCTCACACATGAGGCACTTAGTAAATGATTTTTAGATGATGAGGGTAAAAGCACATTCATAGAAACTAAATAAAAATATGCTTATATTTTTTGTTGAGGTATAATCGGCAAACATACTAATTTCAGGTATACAAAATAATGATTCTATATTTGTATACATTTCAAAATGATCACCACAATAAGTCCTGTTAATTGTCACATTAGAAATATGCTTCTTTAAAAAAATTTTGGGAAAGCAAAATCTAGCAGGCATAGGGGGATATGAAACTTAATCTTAAAAAAACTTTTTAAGAAAATTTTCCATCAAATAAACAAATAGACAAATAATATATGGACCTCCCATGTCATAAAACTTCAACATATGATCAGTTTATGATCAATTTTATTTTCTATATATCCTCTCAATACTTCTGCCCCTGATTAGTTTGAAGCAAATCCTAGGTATGTAAATAATGTAATTTTATATGTAAATATTTCAGAATGTACTTCCAAAAGACAGTGCTTATGTTGTTAAGACATAATTGTAATGATGCAATAATGTACAATAATCACACAAAATCAACAGAAAATTCTTAATAGCCTCATGTATCCAGTGATTATTCATGTTTGCTTAACCATCTTAGGAATGTTCCCTGTTCCTTCTTTCCTTTCCTTTTTTTTTTATTTGTATGAGTCAGGATTCAAAAAAGCCCACACAGTGAGTTTGGTTAGATGTTATTTTCATCTCTTTTAATCATTAAATATGATTTCTCCATTTCTTTTTATTTTTCTTGTGATTTTTGTTGTTTTTGTTGAAGAAATCGTGTGGTTTATCCTAGAATTCCCACAGTGGTATTTTGCCAAGTTCATCCCTATGATTATATTATTCAATATAATTGTTATGTAAATTAAAATAAAATTCATCATGTGTTCAAACTAATACTTCCAACTGAAATTCAATTCTGAGAGTTTTACTTATTCTGTTACATTCGTGTCTTCTTTTCCCTACTCTGCAAAATCTCAGATCTTAACAATGGAAACACAATTACTCATTTGTTTATTCTGTACTACTCACAAGACAATCTCAGAATAATAATACCAACACTACTACCAACACGATGATTATTGAAGCTAATTTGTGGTAATTGTATTTTGTAATTGTTTTTTGTCTCTAGGTATACACAGTTAAGTTCAGGGTTGTGCTGGTAAATGTATAACAATCAGTGTTCCATAAACAAAGAAACAACAACAAAACCAAACTACGCAGAGGCCTGATTTGTAGCATTTGCTGATTTCCATGGTGTAAATACCCTCGTGTGGCTACTTTCAGGCCTGAGTTGGTTTCCTCTCACACTGAACCAGGGCTGATTCCATTTGGCCAATAGAATATGGTGAGAGTGGCAATGCAAGTCTTTCAGAACTGAGTCATAAAAGGTACTGCAGCTTTTGCTTGGGCCTCTTAAATTCCTTGCTCTGGGAAAAGCCAGCTGCCAGCACATGAGGACACACAAGTAGCTCCGTGGAAAGAGCTATTAGAGATGGAGCTGAGGCCTGCTATCAAGCACCAGCCCTAACTTACCAGCCATGTGAGGGAACCCACCTTAGGGGTGGATCCCCCAGCCCGAGTCCAACAGTTGCAGCTCTGGCTGCATCTAACTATAACCTCAAGAGTGACTCAAGCCAGAACTGCTCAGACCTGTCACTCCTGAGTCCCAGAGCCACAGACATGCTCAATATTGTTGTTTTACATCACCAGGTTTTTACTCAGCCCTAGATAATTAATACACTATCTGAATTACAGGTTAGTAGATAATTTTCACATAACTTTACAAGATGAGAATTTTCTAAAATAATGCTTATTGCTTCTTTCTGATGATAATAGTGAAAAAATTGGGAAGCACAGTAAAGTTGTAAAAAAATTGATATCATCTTTAACCTACTATGAGATAAGGTGTATCGTCTCCATATACAGTTCAAAAACCCATGTTAAACAGCTACTGGTGGTGTAAGCAACATTTGAACACAAATCTGCTTAACTCCACTATATTTTCTCTGTATTCCGCTAATCTAAAAAAAAAGGAATTAAATACTAGTGCCTTTTAAGTGAAAATCCAGTGTGTAGTGAAAATATCCCTAAGCCTTGGCTTTGGCTCATCTATTCATTCACACATTCAACAAATAATATTGAGCCTACTATGTGTTAGGCTCTGCTAGGAGCTGGAGAAAGAGGTGAAGCAGAGAGACATATTTGGTTTCTCTCTCATGGAGGTTACAGGATAGTGGAAGATGTTGACATTAAAAGATAAACATACAACAAATACAGTAGATTCAAATTACTCCAGTGACAAGAGGAAGTATATGCATTGAGAAAGAATGTCATAATGTAGAATAAAGTTTAGATGGATGGGCCAGATAAAGCTGGATATTTTAGCTGAGATGTAGGGGTTAGCCAGTTGAAGAACAAGGACCAGAGTGTTCCAGGCAGAGGGAACAGTGTGGGCTAAGACCTTGAGTGTGGGAAATGAATTGGCATCTTTATGGAATCAAAGATAGCATCTGTGGAGAGTAATGCATGCAGCAAAGAAAGGTATTAAGTTGGAGAAGATGCTGGGGCCAGACCTCCAGTCCTACTTAGCACAGGACATGCTATCAGGTATAGGTTTTCTCATAGGAACCAAGGGAAACCTCCCAAAGACTTTACACTTCTGATTTGCATTTACAGATCCTTCTGGCTGGAGAAAGGTAGAGAAGGTGGGAGCACAAGTGGGCGTGGGTGCTCTTGCAGCTCTTCAGTTGATGTGAAGACGACATGGTGTTGAGAACTAAGGTAGTAAGAGTGGCTTGAGATTAATAGTTGAAGTTGAGACTTGACAACAGATCAGATGTGAAGACGAACTAACGCTCGACAGAGGTAAATACCAGGGCGAATCAAAGTGACATTCATGAAGGTGAAAAAGACTACAGTAAGAAAAGATTCGGCTGAGGCATTATGAATTTTGTTTCATGTATTGTGATTGTCACCTCCATAGTGTTTGGGCAAGATAAAAGAATGTGTCTTCTATCCTGGTTCTAGTTTTGACAGCACACAGCTGCTTATAGATGCCGTGCAACAGCCGTTACCTAGATAACTTCTCTTGCTCTTCTCCCACTAAAGATGGTATGTTTGAGGGTCCCAAATTGCAGATAGGGAAATGTGTTACTAGTTAGCACAGCTCTGGCCAGCCAGCACCTGAGGATGAGAGGAGTTGCTTGCAGGTCTGCTTTGAAGGATCCACCCCTACGCTCTTCCTTTTTGATCCCTGCCCAAGGAGTAGGGGGTTTTGCTCTGCCAAGGTCGTGTGATTATAATAAAAAGTCTTTACCGTTTATTCCTCTTTGGCATTCTGTCTCTACCTATCTTCCGAGTAAAGTATATTTGGTTAACTGGCAGAACACAGAGCTATTTCATTTCAGTGCATGCACATTTGAGGCAGATAAATGAGGCATCCACTTATTTAGCTATTTTAATATTGCTCATTCCAAAGGGATACAGGTATACAGATTCCCCATTTCAAGATACAGGTATGTAGATTCCCATTTCCCTCAGAAGTGAAGGGGCTGATTCATCATTTATGTATCTACCAGATGTTCTTGGGGGCAGTAAGATATGAAAATAATTCTCAAAATCACATCTCTGGGTAGAAATAGTCCTTAGCTGTAGAAATGTAGAACAGAAAATACACAGTAATATAATATTTTAAAAATTAAAAACCAACCCTCATAGGTCTTCTGATGTAATTCTTTGGTTACCTAACCGTTCAAAAACAGGGCTTTCAGAGTGGTATTATTTTCTGAACAACAGAAAGAACTATTTTTTCCTTGAGAATTTCTCTTCCTTATGGTCTGCCTGCCAGTGGGATTTCTCTCAAATTGTGTGCATTTTCTCCGAGGCCCGTTAGCGCTTTGGAAGCGTAGGCTCATTATTTGCAGGCATTGTGGCATAGAGGCAAAAGCACCAGCTCTTTTTCCTGGGAGGAAACTTCCTACCTCTGAGTTAACTACCTGGAGCTCATTTCTTTTCTTTTTAAAACATTTTTATTTTATTTAAAAAATTTTATTTTTCAGTTATGGCTTACATTCAATATTATTTGGTATTAGTGTTTCAGGTGTGTAGCATAGTGGTTAGATAATCACATACTTTAAAAGTGTTTCCCCCAATATTTTCGGCACCCACCTGGCACCATTTATAGTTATTACAGTATTATTGACTGTATCCCCTCTGCTGTACTTTATGTTCCTGTGACTATTTTGTAACTATCAATTTCTACTTCTTAATCCCTTTGCCTTTTTCACCCAGTCTCCCAACCCCCTCTCCTCTATCAATCTGTTCTCTGTGTCTGAGTCTGTTTCAATTTTGTGTGTTCATTTATTTTTGTTCTTTAGTTTCCACATGTAAGTGAAGTCATATGGTATTTATATTTTTCTGACTGACTTATTTTATTGAGCATACTACCCTCTAGGTCCATCCATGCTGTTGCAAGTGCTAAGATCTCATTCTTTTTATGGCTGCATAATATTCCATTGCGTATATGTCCCATCACTTTTTGATCCACTTGTCTATTGATGGACACTTGGGCTGCTTTCATAGCTTGGCTCTTGTAAATAATGCTGACATGAACATGTAGGGGGGTGCATATATTTTTTTGAATTAGTGTTTTGGGTTTCTTTGGATATATACCCAGAGGTGGAATCACTGAAACCTAAGGCAATTCCATTTTTAATTTTTTGAGGAACCTCTACACTGTTTTTGTAGTGGGTCCAATAATCTGCATTCCCACCAACAGTGCATGAGGGTTCCCTTTTTTCTACATCCTCACTAACACTAGTTGTTTATTGACTTATTGATGATGGCCATTCTGACAGGTGTGAGGTGATATCTCAATGTGGTCTTAATTTACATTTCTCTGACAATTAGTGATGTTGAGCATCTTTTCATATGTCTATTGGCCATCTCTATGTCCTCTTTAGATAAGTGTCTATTCAGGTTCTCCATCCATTTTTTAAATTGGATTTTTTTGGTATTAAGTTGTATAGGTTCTTTATAAATGTTGGATATTAACTCCTTATCAGATATATCATCAGTAAATATCTTCTTCCATTCAGTAGGTTGTCTTTTGTTTTGTTGATGTTTTCCTTTGCTGTGCAAAGACTTTTTAGTTTGATGTAGTCCCATTTGTTATTTTTCTTTTGCTTTCCTTGCTTGTGGATATTTACCAGAAAACAATTTAGCTAAAAGACGTGTCAGAGATTTTACTGCCTATTGTTTCTTCTAGGACTTTTATGGTTTTTAGTCTTACATTTAAGTCTTTAATTCATTTTGAGTTTATTCTTATATAGGTGTAAGAAGGTGATCTTGTTTTATTGTTTTATATCTGTCTAATTTTCCTAACACCACTTGTATGTTCTTGCCTCTTTGATCAGATAGGTGTGGGTTTATTTCTGGGTGGAGCCCATTTCTTTATGGAGAAGTAAACATTATGGTCTATACTTTCGTTGGTGGGTTTGTGTGAGGATGAAGGAGCTGGATTTGAGTTCAGAAACTAGGAAGGTAACGTGTTCTGCTTCCTCCTGCTCAGGGGAAGTTTTCCTTCAACAGCCCCTCATCTTCTCCCCACTGTCTCTGCCTTGGCAAAGGCCAGTCTTCCTCTCTGCCCTGGATGGTTGGACCGACTTCCCCACTGCAGCCACGCCCTCCTCCAGCCTCTCCTCCACCCTATTGCTGTCACAGTTTTTCCCAAATGCAAATCTCACGAGGCTGTGGCACTCAACAGCGGTGCCTCTCAGAGTTTTACTGAATAGTCCAGGGTGAATGAAGCGGTCCTTAGAGCCCCCATCCCTCTGTTGCTGCTCCAGCGGCGCTGACCCGCCTTCCATTCTCCAAACTCACTCCGTGGTGAGTTCCTCTGGGCCTTTGTATAAGCTGCTTTCTCTCCCGTAATCCCCTTTTCCCCCAGCCAGCCTGTTGAGTTCCTCCTTTTTTTGCCTTAGTTTAAGCCTCGCCATTTCTTAAGCCTTCCCTGACTCTCCAACTTCTTGTTTTCCTCACTTCACGTATCTTTTCTGTTTTCTGGTTGTTTGGGCTCTTTCCCAGTTATCCCTCCTTTCACACTGTTTTGTAATTACTTGTAAACCCCAAGCATTCCAGGCTTGGGTATCTGAGGAAAAATGAACCATCCTCAACATATTGTCCCAGCCAAAGGGTTCTTCTCCCTCCTCTTATTTACGCAGCAATCTCCTTGCAAAGCTTTCCTTTTTCCAAGAATTTCTGGGAGTTCCAAGAGAAGGGGTGTCACAGGTGGGTCTATAAGGCCTTGCTCCATTTTGCTCTTGTGGCCAGCGAGGCAGCTGGTGATGGACTGATTTTGTTTCCCTTTGAAGCTGCAGTTTGAACGTCATGGAGGTTGGCTGCCATCATGCCCATCAGGAGGGATGTGAGAGGCCTGAGGTGATCCATGCTGCTTCCACTGCACCCTCTAGTGGAGGTGCAAATCCCTGTCTGGCTCCTGGTGCCTTTATGAGTTAGAAGACTGTTCTTTCCCTTTGTGGAATGCTTACTGAAGGGCTAGGAGCCTCTGAGAGTTACAGAGGCAGTGATGACCATGTTGTCAGTTCCCACTACACTCTGCTTGGCTCCTCAGGCTACTAATGTCACAGATCTGGGTTGAGGCATGGTCTAGCAAAAGCTTTGTGTATGGTCCCTACAAGTCATGTAGTATGAAATGGTTAATATGGTTATAGGAATCATGGCTTGTCTGAAATATATATTTCCAGGAGTGGGAGGAGGTATGGAACCTGCTGAGTATCATTTTTACATTTAAGCTTGTTTTTAAATCCCAGAGGCTATGAGAGCGGGCATCCTAAAATTTCCAGAAGTCACAGTCTAGACTAGAGATAAGACACTCTGCTGAGTCTTCTTCTTTCTGTCTTCCCCAGGGGAGAACTTGTTTTACAGCTCTGGAGTCTCTGGGGGCATTATTCTGCCTGGTGGAAAAGAATTTTTTAGATGAAAGGAAAAAAGAAAGGATGAGTATTTCAGATGAAAAATTAGGGATGTGTCTGAAAAATTCTGGCAAAGATGTGGAAGAAGTCCCAATATGTTTTTGCGGTTATGCGGCCAAAAATTATGTTAACTACATGAATGATGTGACTTGACTGGGGAAAAGCAACCTGAGAGTATTTTAAGATTCCTTGGCTATGTAATTATATATCCAGAAGGCACCATATCCAGCAGAGCGATAGATTAAAAATTATAATCAGTGTTCTTAAGCATATAATTAGCATATTGAACATTGACAGTTCAGACCCTAATTAATTACGTAGCCTGCTAACAGAAGGAGTTCTGATTTTTACAGTTACCTAGGAGTCTTACTCCCCAGTGAAGGGAAGTATTAACTAATCATGTAACGCATCTCTTCCATGGCTCTGGGAGCAAGAATTCAACAGTATCCGTTGTCACTCTTAGATCTGGGTAGGGAAGTGAACCTAGGGAATGGAGGAGATAATTCGGTTGCTCTGTCAAAATGGTAAATCAGGTTATGTTCGTCATCACGGTGTCCTTGTGTGTCTGAAATAATTTCTCATGTGACTGACTCCTTGCAGCACTATGGATAACCTCTAAAATACGTGGGCTCTTTCTCATAGTGCCAAGACTAGAAATCTTTTCTTTCTCTTCCAGTGCCGTGATCTATTATTTATAAGTAATTTTGTCTTATCGCCAAGGGTAATCTTATCACTGAGCAGTGCTTCTATTTATATAAGTCTGTCTCTCAGAGGCTGTCTGTATCTTGAAGAAATTCCCAATGCAGGAGGCAGGGTATAAAATGGAATACCATCATGTAATATCCCCAAAGGGACTTGTTTAATATTTTCTTATCCAGTTACCCATGGCTACAGGGAAAGATTTTTCAAAATTCAATACAAATCGTGTTAGCTTGTTTTTCTTCTTGACACCCTTAAGTCCTCTTTGATCACAGTAGATGCTAGAGGAAAAGAAAATAATTCCTTTAGCTATCTCAAGGTCAGGGGCACCCAAATAGTTACTCCATCACCCTTGCAGAGCACTGTTAATTGAGCAGAAGGACAAAGATATCTTGGAGTAAGCATTCTGGGACCTCAGTAAAATCTCTTTGCTCTGTTCAGTGTCAGGCAGGCCTTGGGCACCAGCCAAGGGGAATTAATTATTGAAGGACTTTATTTGGGGGTAGTTTTCTCTAAGGAACAATTCCATTTGTCACATCACCTATCAGCATCAGTTAAATCAGCGGGTCTTTAATAATTGAGAAACTATTATGTTTTGCATATTTTTATCTCTTCCGTAAAATAGCATTAATGAAAAGCTTGGCCTTCATTGGGTTCCCAAGGAGCAAGAGACCTCAGAGTTCGAAGGAAATCGTAGAAAATGGCACCCTTATGATTCATTGGGCTATGAAATTCCCCCGATCTCACTGAGGACATTGAAATGCAGTTAATGTAAGAGAATGTGTGCTCTAATTCATTTTAATTTCCCTGAAGTGATTTTATAACAGAAGGGGTTAGTCTCCATGCAGTGCAGAAAGAGGAGACCAAAAAAGTGAGGCGTGTTTGTGTTTATCCTTTTGAGAGAAGGTGTGTCTCCAGCACACCTAGAAAGGAAGGCTCTGGTGAGGCCCACGGAGTCAGCCCACTGTCCCAGGGAGATTTGAGGGAGATTTGTCATAGCACCATCTAGTTCCTTTGACTTTGATTCTGTGTTTACCACATGACCTTGCGAAAGCATAGTTTGTCTTTTTCAAGGTATAAGAGGATCATGCCCTGGCTGGTGTAGCTCAGTGGATTGAGCATGGGCCTGTGAAGCAAAGGGTCACTGGTTCGATTCCCAGTCAGGGCACATGCCTGGGTTGCAGGCCAAGTCCCCAGTGGGGGACACACGAGAGGCAACCACACATTGATGTTTCTCTCCCACTCTTTCTCCTTCCTGTCCCCTCTCTCTAAAAATAAATAAAAAAATATTTTTAAAAAAAGGTATAAGAGGATCATGATGTGTCAGGATCTGCCAAAATTAAGGACCCCTGTTCTGCCTGTCCTAGAGCCTACTCTGATTATTTCACCATAAGGTGAAAATTTTAGGACATAAGGAGATAGCAGTCAATTGAAGGGATGCATAAGCTTTTTAAATCCCTTTCAAATTCAGTCCACAAAGTAGAATACCCACAGGTGTTTTCACTATTTGTTGAAAGGTTGTCTCAGTGTCCTAGGTGTCTGAGACCCTAACTGTCATGGTGCCACTTGTGTTGGCAGGTAGACAGGGGTGCTCAGAGCCAACAGCCAAGCCTTTGTGGGAATTTCTGAGCTAGAGCTCTGGGAAATAGAAGGGTTTCCCAACTCTTTTTCAGGACTTTTTCTGCAGAAGTGATTGCAGCCTGTCCATTCCCTACTCCCGCCCAGACAGAGTACATTAGAACTTGAACCAAATGTTAAATCTCCAAAATATTCTAGGAATTAGGATTTTTTTAAATAAAGGCAGAAATTTGTATGTTTTTCATCTTTCTTCTGGTCAAAATGTAAATATCTAGTAGGAAAGCACAGGATAACTGTAGATCTACTTGGCTTTAAAAAGTTATAACATTCATGTTCTTTGGTCCCAGAACAAGGCACCATGTTTACAGGCTGGTGTGAAGGGAAACTCTTCATAGTTCTTCATTTGGAGGCCCTCCAAATATTTAGAGACTAGACACAAGAATCTTAGCCACTAGAAGAATCTAGTCCTCTTTGACGTTGAATGTATTGTCGATAGGGTTGTGAGATATCTCTTGTGGTTTAGTTAGTGGGACTCAGGTCTCTAGGATCTACTCTACCATGGATGACCTAGTGACCTGATCAAAACCCACTTCTTCAAAGAGCAAAGTTGGGGACCAGGCAAATCGAGGGCCTGTGGGCGCCTTCATCAAGGTATAGACAATTCATGAAGCCCAGCCTGGTCTGCATCACACACATATGTCTCTATGTTTCCTCTCATTGTCTCTTTGTCTTCATCCTCTTTCTATGTTGTTAATGACAGCATAGTATTTTGAGACATGTACAATTAAAGCACATGAAATATAAACAGTGCAAAACTAAATATAATGACTGATTTTCTCACTCTGCTGCTTAAAACTTTCTATCATTTATATTAGTGTTTCATCAAAGTTTCTCATAGCAGAGGGCAGAGAATGAGCAAGAACAGCCTGAATCAATCAAGAACTTTATGTGAAACCTTATTTTTTGTTAAGATCATGCATTTTTGTGTATTACTGCAAAATTGTACCATTGCTTGTTTTAATCTAAAAAACATGTCCTTCCCTGAGATTTTCATGTAAAATTTATGATCCAGAAATATGAGCCCCATTCATTTGTGTTTTTCTATAAGCTCTAGCCAACCACAAGTGCTCCAGTGGGTGGACATACATTAGTTTGAGAAGCAGCATGTTCCACAAAGAAATCCAAGCCCTGTAACCTGGTATACAAAGCCCCAAGTCATCTCCTTGCCCGCTGCTCCCATCTTTCATTTTTTGAACCTCTATCCTCCAAACTCACTGTTGGCTTTGGCATAGTTTTTAATTCACCTTTGGCCTTTACACAAGTTGTCCCTTTTCAATAATTTATGCTAATGAGGTTACTTGGTGGGCCCTTAGGGTAAGGGCTGGTTGCCAGAGGAACCAACCATGTGATTAGAGGATTGGAACTTTTCAATCCAACCATCCTCTGACCTCCAGGGAGGGGAGAAGGAGTGGAGACTGAGTTAATCACCAATAACTAATGATTTAATGATTTAATCATGTCTGTATGATGGAGCTTCCATAAAAACCTGAAATAATGAATGCCTGGAATGTATTTAATCACACCTGCTTTACCTCTATCTGTCCACCTAAGAAACTCCTGTTCATCCTTCTATACCCAGCTCATTTGTCTTTCATCTACCTGAAGTCTTCCTTGATTTTATTAAGCAGAGTTTATCACTTTTTCTTTGGGGAACATATAAACTGGATATTTCAAAGCCTTCCAGTTTTCTGTGGATAACTTTATCCATTAGTAGCCTAGTACATTGGCTTGATCCTCAACCCACATATAACACAGGGTCCCAAGATCTTCCCAACATTTCCAGGTGTTCTCAGGGATGCTTACAACTTTCTGCTTTTTGAAATTTTACTTACCATTTTTCTTCCCTGCTTCTCTCTAGGCATGGACCAGCTTCTTCTATATCCCCCGAAAGCATTACTAACAAAATAATGTTGTATGGAAAAGAGATTTCCTGAAGTTTTCAGTATAAGAGAGGGAGATCACCAAACAGTATATTACAGTGAGAAACCTAAAATTAAGTATTTGGTGTTTAGATCCTTGGCCAACCCTAGGTGTGAAGCCTCTCTCAGACAATCCCTATCCCCAGGTGTCACCTGCTGCTGTGTTGCAGGACACCGTTCTCCTTTCTCCTTATCCTTTTCTCTGAATCCCTAGGGTCTTTCCAACCACCTCCCTGCCAAGTTGCTATATATTGTGGAACAATTTAGTTCCCTCTTTGTCTTACTTTTTTTTTTCATTTATCTGAGCTCAGAGGGGTCTCTTCTTTCACAAAAAGACTGTTCTAGTTAAAAGAGAACTTTTTCATTTTAAGAGCACTCTTTAACATCGTAGAAAAATTGGACCAAACCGTAGTCAGCCCTGTGTAGGGTGGGTTCTATTCCACGCTGCCCAGGCCCCAGATCCCCAGATCATGCTGCAGGGACCAAGCATGTATCTCTTAGCTGCTGCAAGTAGCAGAGAGTGCTCAGCTGTCAATTCTCTTCAGGGGTTGCTTCAGCTGAAGAGTGCTGCCTTGCCCAAGGTCACGTCCTCCCCCTGGAGCAGCCTATATCCAATGCCCAGTTGAGGCTCCCCCTTGCTCGAACTCAGACAATTCTGAGGGGCCGTCCTACTTTAGATGTCCCATGGGGTTGGCTGGGCTTTTGTGAGGTTGCACCCCAGCTCAGCTTCTGTCCCATTGCTTCCTTTACCTCCCTCTTTAGGGGTTCGATCCCCAAACAGTCTCCTCCCTAAAGACCTCAGGCACCCTAATCTCCATCTCAGTGTCTGCTTCTCAGGGAACCAACCTGTCATACTCTGCCTCACAAGTTCTTTGTTTTATCTAGGCTCGGGGTTTTATTCGCTTGTTTGTAAAATAGGAATCCTATTAATATCCACCACATAGACTTGGGATGTGTACTGAAATAGGTGAAGTACTTAAAGTGGTTAGCAGAATGCCAGGCACATTCATATGTAATGGGTCCTCACTAAATCTTATTCATCATCATTATTGTAATCCTGTTACTATTACTTCTGTTCCTAGTGCCAGAACATGCCAGAGAAGTTAGTGCATTGTATTAAAATTGCTTATTTATGTCCTGGGGTGTTCAGTGAGGGAAAACTGAACTAGCTACTGCATATGACTATGATTGCTTCTGTACTAGGGACTCACAAAGTCACTGCATCAGTATACACTCAGCTGTGGTGGACAGGGCCTTGTTATGAATTATAATGGATGTCTTTCTTACCCCTATCACCGAAGAAATTCCAAGGGTTTTAGAAGACCTTGTGTCTAGAACCTGGGATAAGGCCAAATATATATTTCTTATTTTATCACAATATCACAGGAACATACGGCAAAGAGGTACAAAAAGGGGGCAAATGGTTTTTTTCAATCTCTTCTGAGTGCCAGTTTTCTTGGGGTTGAACCGGGAAGGACTAGCACTTGATAAAATTTTTTGATTTTTTTAATCTTGCAGTTTTTCTACTCCTTCAGGACCCAGTCCCCTTTCCTTATAAAAACCTGCTTTCAGAGAAATCTGAAACAGAACAACTGACTTGTATTCTTAGATAAAGGTGTAAATTGATAACATCGCACTTAGGGTACCTCCCTGAGATACTTTCATTGTAAATAGAGACAAGGCAGTAGTAATTTAAGCCAAAAGAAGTTGTAATTATATATTTTCAGACACTTAAACAAGATGGTAGAATATTTGACAGGCAAAACTGAGTAAGAGGCCTTCCCTAAAATAACTCAATGATTCCCAACAGTCTTCCAAACTACAAATACCTTTGTCTATACTCTGAGCCAGAATTTTTAGCCTCTGACTCTCCTGCTTATTATTAGTTCCACCGAGTCTTGCTGTAGCTAAAACTAAACTTTAAAAACATCATATTAGGGAAAACTGGTAAGCCATTTAAAATTTTTATTTATTTATTTATTTTTAAAGAGGGGAAGAGAGGCAGAGAAACATCAGTGTGCCATTGCCTCTCGCGCACCCGCTGCTGGGGACCTGGTCTGCAACCCAGGCATGTGTCCTAGACTGGGAATTGAACTGGAGACTCCGGCACTCAATCCACTGAGCCACACCTGCCAGGGCTTGGTAATCTATTTCACAGGTGTACGATGTCAATGCAAGAATGTCCAAACCTATACAAACTTTTTCTAAGAGTTTATTTGAACCAAACTAACCACAAGCTGGGAAACAGGGTCTCAAATGCTGCATCAAATGGCAGTTGTATAGTTCCTTTTATACAGTTGGAATTAAGGAGAGAGCATAACGAAGATTATAGAAAGGTGGGAGAAGGCGAGGCTGCATCATCTCTGTGTTGCCATTACAGGGTAGCTAACAAGATCATGTGCTCTCTCGAGGGTGGTTATGCCACCGAGGGGCCTGGAAAAGAGGATCACTCTGGCATTTCAAAGGTGTCTAAGCTAGATATGTAAGAGCCATGGTCACAGCTTGCTTAAGGCAAAGATAAGCCTTTTCCTAAAGAAGTTACATACCTGGGGTGTGATGACCCACCAAGACCTGCCCAGGTAGGAATTTATGATTCGATCACCCTCTGAGGTTGCTTTCAGTCACTGGAATTTGTCAGATTGATTACAGAGCCCCATTTTTGTTCAAAACAATGACTTATATCTATAAAAAATTGTGGGTATTATGGACATTTTTGGAATGGGAAATAAGCATTTGTATTTGTTTATTTGTTGCTGAGTAACAAATCACCTGAACACTCAATGGTCTACAATCATATATTTATTACCTCACAATTTATTTGGGTCAGGAATCTGGGCATAGCTTGGCTGCGTCCTTTATTACGTGGTCTTTCACAAGGTTGCAGTGAGGGGTCTCCTAGTGCTAAGGTCACACCCTTCTCCTAGTGCAAAGGTTCAAATGGGAAGGATCCAAGTTCACTTATATGGTTGTGAGAGGGATGCAGTTCCTCGAGGGATCCCCCCACTCAAAGGGTCCCTCAAAAGATCTTGGATTTGGGTGCCTTAGTACCTAGCTGACCATTGGCCAGAGACCTCCCTCGATTCCTTGCAATGTGGCAAGGACGCTCTATGCCCTGAAACATGGCACGTTTCTTTAGGAAAGCCACCAAAAGGTACGGTCTACAGGCCAGAGGCAGGTCACAATCTTCTCCAACCTAATCACAGAGGTGACAACTCATCAACATTGCCTCATTCTATTGATTAGAAGAAAATGACTCTAGGGCAGGAGATTCCTTGAGAAATACCAAGAAGCAGGGATCACTGGGGGGGGGGGGGGGTCCTCTTAGACGCTGCCTGCTTCAGTGCTCCACGATTAAGAAGCCACGTATGTTTAAAGATACTATGAAGTAGACAAATTTTCCCTTTACTAGCACAGCTACTTTGGGAACTGTAATGGTATCGTCATGTTTAATGGTGAAGCCTCTTCTAAATCGAGTCATCTTTCATTAATTAAGGCACTGCCGTATCCTTCAAACATCCTGAAAACTTTCTAACCTAATCTTCAGAATTTTTAGAGCCATTATCTGATGCTTTCATACTTTCGCCAGCTAGTTTCCTGTCTTTTACACCCCTACATACAATTTGTCTTCTTGATCATTAAAGAGAAAGAAAGCTCTACAGAAAGATCACTGTGAGTATGTGTACTTTTCTTTGAATTGTGGGCAACGGGTGATGTTTATGAAGGTAAATAAAGCAGTGTCTGAAACCTGATGAACAAGATCCAGCCCTCGGTTAAGCTAAGCAGATTGTAGTCCATCTGCAGCCCTCAGCAGGGTGTATCTGTTGATGACTGAAGAAAAGAGTTCTTTATTTTGAAAACATGTGGAGAGATTAAAAGACTCATATGGAAAAGAAAAGGACAAAGAAAAGATGGTGAGCCGAGTTGAGACAGTTTGTGGAAATTTATAAAAACGTGTCACAAAACTCCCTTTAAGCTTCCTAATTACCAGCTGTGGGCCTGATAAATGTGGGATGGGCCCTCATTTCCATGTTGTGAGATTTCTCTACAGCTGTCTTGATTGCCTTTTTGCAATCTGGGTGCATTTTTTTGAAAGTTGAGTTCTCTGATTTTTTTTTCTTTTTTGCTCTTGAAAATTCTTAACAAAAGCAGAGCACTCTCCTTTGTATCTAGCTGTAGCAAGAGAAGAAGCAAATGAAAGGTGAGAAGGGGAAAGTTTACAATTAGATTAAGTGGTGAGATTTGAAGTATCATAATGCTTCTCCCGCTACATGATGTCTGCTTTTTCCTGCATCCCAAGGAAGATGCCTTTGAAGAATTTTAGTGTCATTTTGCATTTTTCTGATTGAAATCACAGATTGAAAGTAGTAGGAACCAGGTGATGCCTGAGGTACTGTAACAATTTAGTGGGTTGTTAAGAATCAAAGAGAAGACATGCTCTTGGAAGAACGGTTCAGTGCTAGAAGAGAGTGGAGAGGCCCTCTGCCCAAGATAAACTTTAATCACACCCCAAATTTGTCTGAGATTGATCCTGGTAGAGGGCAGCTAATTTTTCAAAATGGTTATACTCTTGGGGATGCACTGTGTCTTCTGAACATAAATGGCTAATGGATTATTTTAAAGGGCATTTGTTAATTTGTCTTAAACTTAGAAGTAATATATGCACAGTCTAGAAAACTTAAATGTACATGAAGCCAAGTGTTTGAGTGAATAAGATCTTAGAGTCTCTTTTATTGAGATAACTACACTTTTTGATTGCTGGAGGTAGAGGGGTTACTAATTCATAGCTCGAGCAATTTCAATTTGGCTTCTTCATCAGAAAGAGTGTATTTGAAGTCTCTATGGATCTGACTGTAGATACTGCAATTAGAGATATTGTGTTTAATTTAGTAAAACTGGGTGCATTTTGAGATGGACAGCTATGTGATTGATGCAATCTAACAGATTTTGAGAAACATACTAGTGGCTGTTATGATTTTTGTTTACTGAAAGAAATTAATCATTCATCCCAGTCATCCTGGGGCTTGAAATGAGAGTACTTCAGATAGGGAATTTAGGGCTAGGGTCAACTGGTGAGTGGCCACTTTCTGTAGCAGCAAAAGTCACTCCTCAAATTCTACTTTTATTATTCTCAATCACTTGTAAAGTTTTGTTTAACACCGCATTCTGGTCTCAGCTCCTCTTGGATTGAAAAGGTAAGGAACTGAAAACACACTTGGAATGAAAAGGGAAAGGGCATAGAAACCAACCCAGAGCAGCCACTAATGTGAGGGATCCAAGTGACTGGAGAGATCAGGAATATGGGGAATTTCTTACTTTCCTCACCCTTGACACTGGGTTTTATCAAGCTTTCTAATTTTTGCTCATTGGACTGGTGCAAAATAACATTTTACTATTTTTTCTCATACACTTCTTTAATTACTAATGAGGTTGCATGTCTGAATATCTTTTCAAATAATTAACTGGCTGTTCGTATTTATATTTTCTATAAACTTTTGATATGCATAGTTGACCACTGAACAATGCGGGGGTTAGGGGTGCCAACCTTGGCCCCGTTGAAAATCTGGGCATGACTTTTGACTCCCTAAAAATTTAGTTGTCCCTTAGTATTGCAGGGATTGGCTGCAGGACCTTCCTCGATACCAAAACCCGAGGAAGCTCAAGCCCCCTGTGTAAAATGGTGTAGATTGATGCATATGGCTGACCCTCTGCATCTGCAGAATTTCAAGGGAGGATAGAAAAAAGTACAGGTATTTAATGAAAAAAAAATCCACGTATAAGCAGACCCACGCAGCTCAAATTTGTATTGTTCAAGGCTCAACTGTATAATATCCATCTTTCTATTGCATTGTGGATCTTTTCCTTTTTAAAATTTGTATAAGTATTTTTTTTGGGGGGGAGGACATGAATTCTTAAACAAAAGTAAATTAGCCCTTGTGCCTCAAATGCAGTGCATATATGCTTTCCAATATTTGCTGTTGGTCTTCAACTTTATTGTATATTTTTTTCTATCAAAAGCTTTACATTGAAACGTAGTCACTTTTATCACTCCTATTTTTTTTGGCTTTTAGGTTTTTTGTCCTGTGCTTTGAAGCCTTCTTCAAACATGTTTAAACACCATTTAAATTTTTTTCTTCTTTTCTTTACTGAATTGAAATGCCACTTCTATTAAAATTCCTATATGTATTTAGGCTTTTTTCTCAACTGTTTTCCTTCAATGTTTCAGTTTTTCTCTAGAACCAAACAGTTTTAATTACCATTACATCCTGTGAGGCAGACTCTCCCTCTTCCTCTTGGGAATTTTCCTGGCTATTCTTACATTTTCATTATTATAGGTGAAGATTTATTGACAGCCCTCCCCCCCAAAAAAAAATCCTGATGGTATTGAACTTATAAACTTGTTTAGGTGAAACTGGCATCTCCACAACCAGGATTCTTTTTGCTTAGGAGCACAAGTCTTTCTGTGGAGGTTGAGTCTGTCAACCTGGCCATGTTCTCCAGAGTCTTCTTTCCTGGGTGGTTCCGGGTTGGAGTTCACCAAATGAGAAATTTGTGTGAGATTCGCAAGGCAGATGTGAATTAGTAGCTATAACCTCTAAAGGTTGTCATGGAGAGAGGGGACGAGAGGCTGATGTGGAGCTACAAGCTGGTTCCAGTGAGCTCTCACTCTGTCCTGATTTCTCCCTGACTCTGACCAAGACCAAGGCAGTCCCACCAACTGTTACTTCACTGCGAATTCACTATGGTGGTAGCTTTTCAGAGGCCATAGTCTTCCTAGGTCACGTGCTTACCACTTTTTATAGCCTTGCTTCCTGATTCTCCTGAAAGCTCAGACTTTTCCATCTGGGCCATGGCTTTGGGACAACTGGTGACTTCTCTGATGCTGAATTTCTGCATTTTGGACTTTTACTTCCCCAAATCTTGCCACAATTGAGTAAGGCCTAATTCTGTAATAACTTTCTTATTTCCTAGCATTCATAGTGGCCTTCCTTCCCTTGGGGACGCTGGTGGATACCCTGTCCATTTACTTGGCTCTTCTCTCATTTCTTCCTGCAGTGTTAATGTCTTCTTCAGATAGAGTCTACACACTCTTTTTAGTGTTTATTCTTAGGTACTTGATCCTTTTTCTTGTATTTTCTTTGTGAATGGAATTTTCCTTCCATGATATTTTCTAAGTGGATTCTATCTCAGGGCCTTTGCACTTGCTGTCCCTGCTGCTTGATACCGGCATCTACCAGGCGTTTCCATGGCTTGTTCCATCACTCCCTTGAGATCTTTACATTGTGTAATTCTTAAATGAGTTTTTCCCTGGCCACTTTATGTAAGATTACTGCTCTTCATACACCATATACCCTCCTTCCTTGCTTTATTTTTATCCTTGACACTAATCACCACTTAACATACCATACATTTTACTTATTTATCTTAGATGTCGTCTGTCTTTCCTCACTACAATATAAACTCTATAAGGGTAAGGAGTTTTATCTGGTTTGTTTATTTCTATATCCCAAATGTCTAGAATTCTGCATGGCAAATAATGGTAATTATTAAATATTTTCTGAATCAACAAAAATATAGAAAGTTGTTGGTTTCAATAATAATTTGTGACTCATCATCTTACTTATTTTATTATTGTTTCCAGTAGTTATATGAGTTTTCTTGTGTTTTCAAGTCTGAAAAATCATATCATTTATAAATAATAATAATTTTGCCACTTCCTTTCTAATACTTACACCCCATTTATTTTTATTGTCTAACTGCCTTTATTAATTAATTCACAATGATGTTAAGTGATCTTGGCTCTAATGAACACCATTCCCCTCCCTTCCCCAGATTTTAATGTTCTTTCATTAAAATCTTTTGGATCAAGGTCACTAATCCTAGACTTTTTCTATTTGGACCTAAAATGTTTAAAAGGTAAATATTTTAATACTCATAGTTACTTATAAGTTGGTCACTAATGGAGTGAATGAATTTTATTCCCAAAGTGTTATTGTTAAATCAGCTTTTTGGGATTCCAGAATTAGTTTTTCCATACAAGCAAATAACGACTAGGTTCCCTAGCTAATTTATACCCCATAATGCATCATGTGTGGTATTGCCTTCAAAGTGAGGCATCAAGGCCCGTTTCCCCCATGAAATTTTTCATACACAGAAACGAGTGTTTTATTCACTTAATTGCCATGGTCCTTACTGTTGAAATTCATGGCACCAACACACCACACTGTGTAAGAATTATTTGTGTTCAAGAGTTCCTCTTTCCTGCCACAGATTTAGCCTGAGTTCAGAAACTCAAATGAACTGAAAGGGACACACAGATCATATAAATGTTTGAAAATGGAGCAAGTGGGTCACATAATAGGCAGTGGTGGGGACTAATGGGGAACCTGAGAGCCTGTTAGAGGGGCAGAGATAGCAGCTGCTCGGGAAAGTGAACCTAGTATGTCCAGATGTTCTGATTTTTAAATGAGGGTGGACATCCTAACCTTTACGGAATATCTCCCATTTTTTTTAACAGTGGGCATATTGTTCAGCCCTGGCAGGGAGTACATGGCATATTCAAACTGCATGATTGACAAACAAAGGAATTGCTTAAAGGGTGTGAGCTGGTTTTGCTCACCCATCAAGGAATGGTGAAGTACTTTGGGGCTAGCGACAGCAGGGGCATTACTGCTTTTTGGTTTAAAGGGTCCAGCTGTGGGGATAGGAGAGGGCTGAGATACTGGACAGCAGCCTGGCCTTGGGTGGGGACAAGTAGCTGATGTATATGATAGGGAAGGAGCCAAAGGTAGCCAAAAACTACCTCCATCTTCTTCTCCCATCCTCTGATCTCCCACATGTTCCTCCATTGGGTGAAACCAGGAGAAAGCCAGAGAGCAAAAGGGTCTGTTGATTCAGTCCCAAAAAGTCAGCCCCCTAGATAACAAAGTGGGCTGCAACAGAAGGAGAGTGGATCTTGAAGGTCACGTGGAAAATATCCAGCATAGATAGCTATTAACTCAGACTAAATAAAATGCAAACAAATACAGGGAGGAAAACAAAATACGCCATAGGGTGTCATTGTGGGGCTTTTGGTTAGGGACTTTGAAGACATAGGTATGTCTTTCTATTTCTATCATTTTGTCCTAGTAGTGTGTTAATATAAGAGGCTTAATAACTCAGTGAATAAAAGTGATTTGAAAACTGTATTTAACATGGCTGGAAAACGGATTTTACAGCCCCCTAATGAGATGAAATAGTTTCTCTTCAGGATGTTTTTTTTTTCTTCCTCTAAAAGAGTAACTGTAAGATCATTAGGGAGGTTATGGTTTAAATTTCTCAAATGTTATATTCTAACTTATTATATATTCTCTACTACTACATAAAAAATTACCCCTGAGTTTAGGGTTCAAAAGAGCAGATATTTATTATTTCACAGATTCTGAGGGTCAGGAAATCAGGAGTGGCTTAGCTGGGTGGTTCTGGCCCAGCGTCTGGGTTGCATGATCTGAAGCCTTGGCTGATGCTGGAGGATTTATTTCCAAGGCTAACTCACCCTGGAAGTCTCAGTTCCTTGTCACATGGCTTCCCTATGGGGTTCCCTGAATGTCCTCAGGACATGGTCACTGGCTTCTCCCAGAGTGTGTTCCAGAGGCGGTAGGGACTGAGAGGGAAACTACATGGAAGCTGCGATGTCCCTTAGAATCTCACCTTGGAAGTGATATACCATCACTGCTGCCATATTGTCACACAGACCAACTTGCTATAATGTGGAGGACTAACCAAGGATGTAACTACCAGGATACAGGAATTTCAGGGGGCCATTTGTGAGACTGGTTACTGGACTTACTCTGCCTTGCTTTCACACAATGTCTTATTTCCATATGTTATTGTGTTCCTGGGTGTCTTTTTCTTTTCCAACACTCAAGAGAGGGTACAGCAGAGGGAGAGCTGCCATTTAATTCGTGGTTGCGGGCAATGCCAATGAGTTTTAACAAGGGAGTGTTGGGCCTCCACTGGAGGGTGAGTCTTGCATCCTAAGCGTCAGCGTCACCTTCTGTCCAGAGCCTTGCTGTGTGGATAACTCAGAAAAGAGAGAAAAGTCAGCTCTTCCCATTATTGGTCCGGATCCGCCAACTGCAAAAGAAATCCCTTAACTGATACTTCTCCTTCCCTGTGACAGGGGACAGGTCTAGATGATCTCAAACTCACTGGGGTTCTGTGTTTCTGCTCCCCTCCCTCAACTCTGAGGATGTGAGTGAAGAGATGGGGCTCAGAAGAAGTGGGATTGTCTCCCTCGTCTACAGAAAGTTAGGGCTGCATTTGGCTCCAAGACACCAGAAATTCCCAGCGATAAACAGATGATAAAGCTCTCTAGCTCTAGATCTTACACATTCACAATCTCCCTCTCCTAGTTTGCTCTGGACATGGGCTGTCGTAGGTCGACAGACTACTCTTTATCTCCAAGAGCTTAATTTTATGTACGCTTTTTCTCAACATCACATCAGTTCCATGTAAACTGAAGGCAGCTTTTCATATTTATTAAATTTCTTTTCTGCTTAGAAAATTGGAATGATTCACTTTTCTCACATGGTTTCTCCTGCTTTTGTCTATGTTTTGAGAATACTACATAAGCCCCAAGGAATTTCAGGATTTCCAGAACCAAGTGATAGGTATTCCAAATGAGATATGAGCATTTACAAAGAATGTTGCTAGGCAGCTATTTACAAATAAAGGCATTTTTCCAACAGTAAAGAATTAAAAAGCAAATGCTATCATTAAAAGACAGATAGTCAGGGAGACTACCTTTACTGCATAAAACCTTATTACTTGATCTCATTTTTTTATAGTGCAGATAATGGTTGCTTGAAGAAGGAGAAAGGCATGTCAAGGGACTTTTATGAGAAAAAAAAGGTAAGATTGTGTGTTGGTTTGAAATGATGACTGAACAATGATTTCATTTCACTGTAGTCCAGCAATAAATCAGTAACTCTTCACTCACCAGTGACATTAGAAGCTATAGGGAGTCCAGGCCAGCTCGTTCCAGACCCTAATCGTTCATGCTGGGAAATGCATCTGCTCGGTGCACTGAACTCAGAAAGTCTAGTAAGGCTAGCTTTTGTGCGAACTGGCTATTAAGCTTGACCATTCTTGCTTATAGTCCGTCTCCTTAGGGGTTACAGTCAGTAGTGCTGAGTCCTGGAACACTCCTCGGAATAGTTTGCTTTGCATGTCAGAAAGCATAAGGAAATAGCCACTAGGATGCTCACACTCCTTTCAGGCAAAAACAAAACTAAGAACACAATCGCAGGAAATAAAGAGATGTGGTCGGTGTCATGACTTGAACTCATCTCCTGGCTTTATCACCCACTCACTGGCACCTGATCTCACTGAACCTTATACAATGAAGAAATTCAGTTAGAAGAATGAATGGTTAATGGCTTTTCTACTACCAGGAACCCATTTTTATTATAATTCCTCTTTAGACTTCATGTTTTGATAGATTTTTATCTAAACTATGGCATTTATGTTATGGTAATTTGTTTCACTTTTTATTGTGTTTATATTTCAAAGTTTTCCATACTTTAAGCAACAATATATGTATGTAATGATTTATAAGGACATTATTAAATCCCATGGCCAAAGCCATGACTGATATTAATAAGCATCTCATAGTACTATTCCCTGCTGTGTTTCCTTTATCTTGTGTACTAAGTGTCACTTTCACCCTCAGTACAGATCCTTGGCACATAGGTAATTAAAAAAAAAAAAGAAGGAAATGGTATTGGGTGGGTAGGATCCAAACGAGGAATGTCAGATTTAATGTTCAAGGTCATGCATACGGTCTCTTTTTTCACCCTGACTACTTCATGTGTGGATTTAGGAACAACATCTGCTCTGCCTCTGATAAACCCAGCATTCCTCTGAAGACACAGAAGCCAATGAAAATGACTGATAAGTAGAACATGTTTGATATTACCACACTGAATTGATCTATTCCCAGTCGAAAGCAAAACATATGCATGTGTGGCTTTACCAGAAGTATTTGCATGCTTCCACAGGTTATTAATTTTGGCTGGAAATGTTATAAAACCTCTAAGTATATAGCAGAGTTTCATAATACTAGAATTCTTGTGCAACAGTGGTTGTACCGCCTTGTCATTCACGCTGTTGTGTTGTGGATAAATGGAATTTGGGGTTGGCTGGCACAGTTGGTTGGAGCAGAGTGCTAACCATATCAGAGGTTTTATTCTGTTTATAGCCATGGGTTTCTCTGTTAATCTCTGCCAGCGTTCTGACTAATGCCTGCTACTTGTCATAGGAATCCAGAGTCTTTGGTCTACCTTGATTGCCGACTCTAGCATGAATTTTAAAGTTTTTCTCTAAGTGTCTTGGAAAGCATGAGCTCTGTTTCTACTGCTTCAAACAAACACCGTCTCTTTGTTTCCTCTCTGTCGTCCCCTGGTGGGAGTTCAGTAGGGTGAGTTTATGCATTGGAAAATACTTAGATTTTCAGTCAGGGTAGTAGTTACAAGAGGCATTGTTAGGTCTGTAGACAGGGTGTGTCCATGTTAGGCAGAAGAACAGATCCCCAAAGATGTCCCTGTCCTAATTCCCTGAAGCTGTGAATATATTTTGTTACATGGCATGGGGAAGTTAAAGTTGCAGATGTAATTAAAGTTGCTAATCAGCTCACCTCGAAACAGAGATTATCATGGATTATCTGAGTGGGCCCTATGTAATCACAATGGCCCTCCTAAGAGCAAGGCAAGAGTCCGAGAAGGAGAAGCAACGACCATGGGAGCAGAGGTCAGAGTGGTGCTGGTGCTGTCTTCGTAGATGGAAGGAGGCTGAGAGCCCAGGAACATGAGAAGCCTCTGGGAAATGCTAAAAAGACAAAACAGATTCTCCCTTTGAGACTCAAGAAAGGAATGAAGCCTTGCCAACACCTTAGCCCATCAGACCCAGTTCTGACTTCTGGCCTTCAGGACTGTAAGATAATAAATTCATGTTGTTTTAAACCACCAAGTTTGTGGTAATTTATTATAGCACCAATAGGAAACTAATACAGTGTCCAATGAAGTTCACTAGTGATATGTCCCTGTGTAAGCTTCCCAGCTCCCCGCTCCTCCCCAGTGGCCCCTCTGAGGGTCCCTTCTCCTGTGGAGCATTTCGGACGAGGAGTTGGGCATCCACACCAAAAGGAGAAGGTGTCTGACTTATCTAGGCAGAAGAAATCACTTCTTTAACAGTTAGAAGCGATGACTCATATTTAAACCACTGTCTTTTAACCAATTGTTGAATTGTATGAATTGTGGAGTAATGATTTGGAGATAAGAAATGGTGATCTTTTTAATTTTATGTATCAAATTAAGTCCAGCTTGGCTCCCTATTCCTGAGAGCTTTGGAAAAAGTCAGCAGTTATTATTTTGGGCAGAGGATGGGGTAAAGGGAACTCCTTCTCAGCTTTTTAGATTCTGTGAGAGACTTGGGAATTACATGGTCCAGGAACATGGGGAGTGGGCTTGGTCATTGTTCGGGTATAGTCTTTAAGGGCTGGTGGCTCTGTCAACAACTCCATCCCTTTCTCAGGCACAGAAACCTTTGCTGAGGCGCCAAAGCCATAGCGCATGGAGCTGCTTTTTCAGTCATTGATACACCTGTCTCTATCCAAGAGCCTGGTACCCCGGGTGCACTGCCCTGAGGAGGCTCTGGTCTCACTGCTTCACTGAATTATATCCTTCCATTCTTCTGCCCTGTCTCGGGGGCCCAAGCATGCTCAGGGCATTTTCCTGTTTCCATCTTCACCCTCCTTCTCTTGGACGGGCACTTAATTCCCTCAAGGTACCTAGACGGGGAGTGGAAAATGAGTCTCATGGCCTCTTGTTTTCCTCCAGTGGGCATAGGTGCAGAATTTAAAATCTGAATTAATCTATCATTTGCCAATGATTTTTTGAATCTATCCAGGTTTTATTGAAAATTCAGCAGGTCTGGCAAGGTGGGATCTTTACTCCTCAAGTATCAGCTGGCATTTGCTCTCCATGTCTCTCCACTCCTGACCTGTTTCTACTGTATCTCCATCACTGGGGACAAGGTCAGTTGTTACATGTCATCTTACCCCAAGTTCACTTTACTCATCTATATGATCTTGCTAGCCTTTATAGGTCTGAGAGTTTTTAAGTAAGTCCAGGTCTAGATTTTCCAGACACCTGGTAACTTGTCTTTTTAAAGCTCAGAAATACAAAAATACATCTATTATCTCTACAGGGTATGCAGAGAGTTTACAGCTCATAAACAAAGACTTGGTTCCTAATCTGGTGAGAGATAGGCGGTAGGAATAGGGGAAGCTGATTTGCTTTGCGTGGAGTCTCGAGCAGCAAAAACAAAGCCCGGGATACTTTCTCAGTGGGTCACCATGCTACATGAAGTTGTCAATAAGGCATCTCACCAGAATGTGAATCCTATGATGGCAGGATAATGTCTAACCCAATGCATAGCTTATTGAGACACTGTGGTATGTTACTGGTTGAGTCAATGGAGAGAGAGAATGATGAAAGCAGTTTGCACTACATGGTGAGAAAATAAGGTGTGGGCTTCTTGCCTCTGTAAGTGCTGTAAAAACAAACGGTGTTTGTCTTTGTCATTAATTCTAGTTGATCAAATCTTCCTTTGCCTGAAATAATCCTTTTTGAGACCCCTTCCTAGATTCTTCCCTACTGGTCAGCAAAAACTATAAATCAGGATGACAAAGGGAAATGGAGAGCTTCCACAAATAGCTGGATAATTCTTCCATCTTGGTGGAAGAATTGAGACCAATGCTATAGAAGAGAAGTGACTGATCTTTGGTGGCATGAGCCATAAAACACAGAATGATGGACCTGGGAGGGAACTCAACAGCCATCCAATCCTGGAGAAGCCCAGTGCTTTAACAAAGGTTATTCGTGAAATTAGTGCAAATTCTGGTTTTGGAGACCAGTACTCCTAGATCCCTTGATTTCCTATCAGGTGCTTTTCTCACTGTCTCGGGAGTTTTTTGTTGTTGTTGGACATTATTTTTGTAAGTCGGTCTTTTTTTTCTTCTGGATTTCCAAATTAATTTTCTTAGAATTAAACTAATTATCTTTCTATAATTCTTTTTTCTTAAGGCTAAGAAGTTTATTTTAAACTTTTTTTCAAAGAAATCACTATTCACAAAATTCCCATACCTTAGGTGTTTGGTTTGCTGATTTTTGTCAATTGTGCATAGATATATAACCAACATCATAAACAAGATAAAGAACATTTTCATCATTCCAAAAAATTTCCTGTGGCCCTTCCCAGTCAATTTGCCCTTCCCCCAACTGTCACAGATTAGTTTAGTCTGCTGCTGTATTTCATATAAATGGAATAATATATACTATTTACTTTTCTGTGCTTGGCTTCTTCTGCTTAATGCAGGGACTGGCAAAATTTTTCTATGAAGGACCAGATAGTAAATATTCTTGGCTTTGCATCTCACTTGGTCTATCTCAACTACTCAACTCTGCTGTTGTAGCACCAAAGCAGTCATTGTACAGAAATAAATGGGTGTGGCTCTGTTCCAATAACACATTAGTTACGAAAACAGATGGTGGACTAGATTTGGCCTGTGGACTGCAGTTTGCCAATGCTTGGATTAACACAGTATTTCTGATGTTTATTCATGTTGTTGCATGTATCAGTAGTCCATTCTTTTTTATTACTGAGGATTAGATAGGAATTTGTTACTGAGGTTATAGTATGAATATACCACAACTTCTTTATTTTTTTCCTGCTGATGGACATTTGGGTTGATCCAGTTTTGAGCTATAATAAATAAGGGTGCTATAAACATTCTTCTACATGTCTTTTGGAGAGCATGTGTTTTCTTCTCTTCAGTAAATATCTAGGAGGGGAATGCTAGGTCGTAGGGTAGATCTGCGATTTTCAACTGTTTTCATCTCGGGCACATATAAACTAATTACTGAAATTTTGTCGCACACCAATATATGTATTTTTTGCTGATCTGACAAAAAGTAGTTAAAATTTTGATTCATTCATACTGGATGGCTATTGTTGTGTTGGCCGTTGTCATTTTCTAATTTGACAATCTAAGGGAAAAGAGGTCAGTGCCCCTGACTATATCGTCAGGTACTGTATGTTTAAAAATTCTTGCACAGAGCCCTGGCTGGTGAGGCTCAGTGGACTGAGTGCCGGCCTGTGAACCAAAAGGTTACTGGTTTGATTCGTTGTCAGAGCACATGCCTGGGTTGCAGGCCAGGTCCCCAGTGGGGGGCACGTGAGAGGCGACCAGTTGATGTATCTCTCACAAGTCTCCTTTTTTTCTCTCTTTTTATCTCTTTTTTTCTCTCTCCCTTACCCTCTCTCTAAAAATAAATAAATAAATAGAATTTTTAAAAGATAATAGAAATAAAAATTCTTGCACACATTGGTTGGAAATCACTGGGGTCAGTGAATGTTTAAATTTAAAGAAACTGCCAAATAGCTCTTTGAAGTGGTTGCACCACCTGACACTCCCATTAGCTATGTAGAAGAGTGACATCACTCCCTGTCCTTGTCAGCGTTTGGTGTAGTCAGCCTTTTGATTTTTGCAACTCTGATGGTGTTAACACCGTTGTTCTTGGAATCATGGCCTGTGTCCTTCGTGATCATCTTTCCATCCATCATTTCTTACATCGTGTTTTAGCTCCATCTCTTTGCTTCTGTGCTTAGTTTATCCCTGTATTTATAAACTTGGTTCTCTTTATTTCAGTGTCTCCCAGTTAATTCCTGACCATCTGTCTCATTTATCACTAGGCATATATAACATTGTTTTGGTTCCCTTGCCCAAGTGAGGTTTCTCCAGGTCTGTCTTTACTTGAATACAGAGTCAGGACAATCCTACCAAACTACCAGTCTCCATACCACCCTCATGTACCAGTTTCTTTTTTTCTCCAAGGCATTTTTTTGTAAATGCAGTGAATGTGTATCCAAGCTGAACCTGGTGTGGGTATAGTCATAACCTTCTCTGGCTCCAGAAAGAGCTATTCTTACATGCTTACAGCTCCTAGAAATTCCTTTAATACAGCACGCCCTGCACCCATCCTCCCTACCCCCACTGCCCCACTAATTAGACCGCAGATGCAATTTCTCTGGATCAGACATACTTATTTAAACTAATTAATATGCAAATAACTAGGAGCTGCTTCCTGAGAGAGGGTTTGGAAGACAACAACAAAAAAAATAGAGAAGGATAGTCTCAATGACAAAAGGCAGTTTGTAGGCAAAGGTGGCAGGGGTGGGGTGGGAGGGGTAGCAGGTTGGGGAGGATGGAGTATAGTGCAGTGAAGGCCAAGTTCACCTCCTTCACCTTTTGTACCCAAACTGACTCTTTGCATTGACCTGAATTTTAATAAGCCAAATGAGTCTTTCATTATGCTTCTTCCTTAACTTTTTCCCACTGTTTTATTCTTTTTGTTTTGTTTTGTTTTGCTCAAGATTAAATAGCTGCTCCTTCGACTTAGGCGTAGAAGGTGATTTCAGTCCATTCAAGTCTCTTTTCCCTTCTCCCCATTCTTTTAATTCTTAACCTTTAGTTGGCCAGTGACTCCATATTATCTTCTGGCTGCTGCTACCCAGGAGGGTATCTCTCTCTGTCTCTCTGAAGTATATCCAGGCAATGATTGTCCCTGACTACTTTAATGTTATCTAAGACTTAGTTATTCTGAGCCTTCTACAGAACCATTCATAGATAAATGTACACATTGCAGCCAGTGACTGCTATTTGCAATCCAGCCAGGAAAATGTACTAAACCAAAACAAGGTATTTGATGGGGAACTGAGCAAAAATCTTTTCTAGAGTAAGATGGGGTAAAGGAAGAAGGAAGAAAGAATGCAAACACATTAATACAGGTGCATGCAATCGAATTTCCAGACACTTGGCAAGCTGGCACAATATTTTTACATTCTATACCTTCTATTTTTTGGAAGAGTACAATCTAAGGCCCCTTCACCTAACAACAAATTATTTAACTCTTTTTAAAAGCCATGTCAGTGCATTGAGACAGACTACCAGGAAGACAGACTAACCTAATACCATGTTTGCTCTTATTTGCCATGTTAAACATGAAAAGTGGGGACATTATGGACTTGGAATCCTAAGACTAGATTTGAATCCTGGCTTTGCTATAAAGCTGTATGTTCTTGTGCTCTCAAGAAAGCCACTTAATGTCTCTGTTTAGTTATCTTTTGCTGTGTAACCAACTACCCTAAAGTGAGAGGCTGTCAGTCAGCAATCTGAGCTAAACATAGCTGGGTGGCTCTTTTGCTGGGGTTGCTTGGGCTCATTCAGCTGACAGCAGTCAACTGGCTGCTTGCTGGAGTTTGGGTGATCTCAGATGCCCTTACTTACCTGTCTGGTAGTGTTGCTGGCTGTCGGCTGTGCCTGTTTCCATATGGACTCTCGTTATCCAGGAGGTCAGCTCAGGCCTCCTCCTATGGTGGTCTCAGGACAACAAGGGAGTGAGAGTGGAAACCATAAGGCCTCTTGAAGCCAAGGCCTGGACCTCCTACAGCATCCCTTCTGCTTCTTTTTATTGGTGAAAGTCAGTCGTCAGGAACACCCAGAACCAAGGATGTGGGGAAGTGTACTCTGCCTTTTGATGGGAGAAACAGAGACAGCACATTGCAAAGGGTTATGCATATAGGAAGGGGAGGAATTTGGGGCTGTATGTTGCAACCCCCCATGCTCTCTGACCCTATGTTTTTAAAATCTGTAAAATGGGGCTAATTACTGCCAAACACAATAGGATTCTCTGTTTCTTCTACTAGGTACTTTTTTCTCTTTTCTGTCATCCTCTTCTCTATCAGGTTATGTCCTAGGTCCTCTCTTTCCCCTCTCTCTATAATTTCTTATTAAAGATGTCTCATCTCTGCAATCATTGGCAAATGTTTTCTGTAAAGGACCAGATAGTAAATATTTCAGTCTGTGTGGGACACGTGGTCTTTGTCGTAACTGCTCAACTCTGCAGTGGAGCGGCCATAGCAGACCATCTATAAATGAATCAGCAGGCTGGGTTCCAATAAAACTGTGTTTATAAATACAGACAGTGAACTATGCCAATGACGTTGATTAACATTTATTTGCGGATGATTTTAATTCCTTTAAGTCCACTCACAGCTGCAACAGGAGTCATTTCCAGAACTGAATTTGATCATGTCTCTCCCTTGCTTAAAACCCTCCAGTGCCTCCCTTTAGTCTCAGGGTAAAGATAAACATGGTGTGCGAGGCCCTGCAGGATCTCACGTCACCCATTCCTCCTGCCACATGCTCCTCCATCTTCTTCCTCATTCTCCGAACAACACTCGTAGGACCTCCATTGCAGATCCTTGAAATTGCTGTGCTACACACAGTTTCCCTGCCTGGATGACTCCTCACACCTCCTCTTTACCTAGTTATTTTTCACCTAGTTATTGTTCCGCTCTTAGCTCACCGCACTTCCCTTATCTTCAGGAAAGTCTTCCTTATCCCCCCAGGTAAGACCCTGGCCAAACACATTCAACCTTTTGTCATCATACTCCAGAGTTTTAAATTATTCAACAATTTGTGATCAACTATTCTGGTAGTTTAGATTCGTTTCCAGGAAATCCTTTTTCCCTTTACTGTCCCACTGTGTGTAGGGTATACTTTCCACCCCATTTATCTGGAGCTTACCTATGTGACACAGTTTGGCTGATAGGATGCTGGTGAACATGACATGGGCCTGAAGAGTGCTTGTGTGGCAGTCTCATTCTCTTATACACCTGGGATTGTTTTGAGGAAAACATGCGCTTGGTTATTTTCTGGTCCCAGAAGGATGGGAAACATGCCCCCGCTGACTTGTACACCAACAAGTGTGAAAAAAAGTGCTTACTGTATGCCCTAGGACCTCAGGGTAGTCTATTCAGCAGCCATAGATGACTGATGGAATTATATCAATCTCGCCCACCAGACTGAAACGTCCACAGAAAAATAAACATGTTTGCTTTGCTCACTGTTGTATTCCTATTGCATAGTACAGAAAGTGCTTAATAAATATGTGTTAAGCAAATAAATGATTAAGTGGGACAGTATATGTGGAAGCACTTAGTGTATTATAGACACATAGTTGTCATTCAGCAGATGGTGTTTTAAAATGGGTTAGCTAATGCTCAAGAGAATCTGTATCTAGTTCTCTTCTGGACCTGAAAATACTCTGAGCTTTATAACGCAGGTTTATGTGCAAGTGAAACATCCCTAGATTTCTAATCAGCTGTGTATTGACTCTGCAATCATATTCTTTTACTCTTAGGAAATGTGAGATGATTAAGGAAAATAAAAAATAAATGCAAGTCCAGGAAGTTCTTTGCTTGTATTACTTTGTTTTCTAATTTTAAATCTTATTAGTTTAAAGTGATAATAAAAAAAGCCATTTGGAGACAGGACAATATTGTCACATCTGGAGAAACTTAATAAGATGAGGACAAAGGCTCTATTCTCTTCGTGATGCACATGTGTGGTTCTCATTAACTTTTGTATTATCTCGAGGAAAATATTAGCAAATGTCATGCACCATAAACATTCCACACAAAGGGAGTTAATTAATAGTTACATGTAGTATTAATGCAGGTGTTAACCATTAACTATGATGTGTTCTTTAATAGTTGGTATCCATGGATAATTAATGCTTACTAATTCCCACAGTACTTAGAAGAAAACAAAAATATAAGATCTCAATGCACATGATTAAAAATTTTTGAATAATTTCAAATAATTTTGGAAACATTCTTAATATTTATAGATCTAATACTTTGTTGATTAGATGAATCCTTAAAAATAAATATGTAATTTCAGTTAAACTATTCACAGTAAAGTAGACTTCAAAACAAATCACTTCCCTAACATCCTATATCTGTGAAATAATAAGTGTTTGGTACTTGCACGTCTTTTCAATACCAGTGTGCCATCTTTATACTTTAAATAGAATCAAACTTTCCTTTGCAAATAAAGTAGATCCCTATATAAAGAACTGTGGGTTTTTTTCTCCACTCATTTTGGGTGACTCCATGCCTGTCCACTGAATTTCTAACACTGTATATTTTAAAATGTTTATGTGAAGAAAACATAATTACAAATATTAACAAGCCAAATGCATGTGTGTGTAAGTTTGTTTATGGTCTTAGAAAGCTAAATAATGATAGTGAAATGTATATATTTATGTACTCTGATGCAATATTTAACTCTATTGGTCTTAACATCGCCCTTTTCAAAATATTATATTTTGCCATGTATAATGCAGGCTTTTTTGCCAAAATTTTTGGTGGAAAAATAAGGATGCACATTATACATGGGTGTAATGATTACATGCCATGGGTATAGTAATGGCTATAATAATCCCGTGTATAATGTGCACAAAAATGTGCGCGCTCATTATACATGACAAAATAAGGTACTGTGTATGATCATTTGTCATTTGTTTAAAGTGAGAGTTTTGTGTGCAGCAGACACAGGAATGTACCACTCAAATCTCCCTACAAGAAAGGAGTCTCAGCCCAGCTGTGAGGAGGGTGGTTGATGGATCCCTCTAGTTGTAGTTTCCCCGAGCATCTACCACAGGTTTTGCATTGAAGTGCTGCTCTTTTGGGGGAAGCCCAGAAATAATGATGGAGTAAGATGGTAATCCAAGGGCCTAGCTATTTCCCCCCAAAGTGGCCATCTTTGTTCTCTGATGGGCTGAGATGTACTTCCTCCATTCTGTGCTCCTGTCTGATGGCTTTGCCTGCCCATGTGCCTCCTCTCTTTCCTTTTATGGATGCTGCTCCACAATAATCCCTTAGTTCTCTGAACTCCTCTTCAGTGCATGCCTCCCAGAGAATCCGTCTGGCACACTCTATATCCCAGGACCTAAGGAACAAACACAAATAAACTTGGGATCTGACTCAAGATGACAAAGGTAAAAAATTTATCATGTATACAAACCATGATAGCCATATTCTGACCTGGATAGAATGAAGTAAAGGAAAAATGAGAAATGGGAATTAGTTAATTTTCTAAGATATAAAGTAATACTGGTAATAAAGAAATGAGAATAAAATGGAAAATAGACTTTACTAACCATCAATAGAACATACAGATAAATGCTATGCCAAATGCTTTTTTAAAAAGTAACAAACTCTTTATCATATTTGACATATATTATACACAGATTCTGTATTAAAAACAGGTGAAAGAAGTAGACATGCAAGTCCAGGACGCTCAGAGAGTCCCAAAGAAGTTGGATCCAAGAAGAAACACACCAAGACACATCATCATTAAGTTACCCAACATTAAAGATAAGGAGAAAATCTTAAAAGCAGCAAGAGGAAAGGAGGCAGTTACCTAAAAAGGAGTTCCCATAAGACTGTCAGCTGATTTCTCAAAAGAAACCACACAGGTAAGAAGGGACTGGAAAGAAGTATTCTAGGCCATGAAAGACAAGGACCTACAACCTAGATTACTCTATCCAGCAAAGCTATCATTTAGAAGGGAAGGGCAGATAAAGTGCTTCTCAGACAAGGTCAAGTTAAGGGAGTTCATCATTGCCAAGCCCTCATTATATGAAATGTTATAGGGACTTATCTAAGAAAAAGAAGATGATCAAAAATATGAATAGTGGAATGACAACAAACTCACAACTATCAACAACTGACCCTAAAAAACAAAAACAAAAACAAACTAAGCAAACAACTAGAACTGGAACAGAATAACAGAAATGGAGATCACATGGAGGGTCATCAGTGGGGACGGGGAGGGGGAGAATGGGGGGAAAAGGTACTGGGAATAAGAAGCATAATTGGTAGGCACAAAATAGAGGGAGGTTAAGAATAGTATAGGAAATGGAGAAGCCAAAGAACTTATATGTACAATGTATGGACATGAACTAAGGAAGGAGGAATGCTGGAGGGTAGGGGAGTGCAGGAGTAAAGGGGAGGAAAAATTGGGACAACTGTAATAGTATCATCAATAAAATATACTTAAACAACAATTTTTTTTTGCTGTTGGTTGGTAAATAAGTCTCTAAATGGATATCCCTTATAAATGAATCTAAATGTATTCAGCACTAAAAATACAACTTATAGTATCCATGTGAGCAAAACTATGTTGGTCTGTGCTATCATAGAGGCCAAGAAAATAGCCTCATTATTCTAAATCAAGTTTTTCAAGGTATTCATTAAAATGGCATTCTACCTTCAAAAATGTTAAGCTTACCAAAGAGCATTCCCCAGACTATGTTTTGAGAAGCACTGCTACACTGAATGCACCCTGCTGAATACAATTCTGATAGCTTTAGATGAGGAAGGGTTCAGCATGCAGTGGAAGTTCATCTCTATGCTTAACTGAAGGGGGAAAATGATGGAGAAAGAAGAGTCACGACTCTTGGTAACAATGGGAGAAAAATGAAACAAAACAAGTATGCATATGTTTGCAGTTACTTTAAATAGTTTCAAATATTTTCATACAAAACCCCTTTATTGTCATGCATTTGCAAGAGCTGGCCCAGTGTGGAGTAAGTTGAAACATGTGTGTAAGACCATCAGATGTCCATGTGGTTCAAGCAGGAAAAATAGTTGACTGATTAAGTGGGCTGTGTTGAAGGCAGCCCTAGAGTGGGAATTGTTAACCACTTGGCTGCCAGTGCCGTGTTCCTATTGTCATCTCTATATGGCCATGGCCATGCTATAGGAAAAGTGTGTGTGGGTGTCCACCTGAAATGCGTTTGCAGGGAATAGAAATGCTTTCCTGCACAGTTGAGATTTGGCACAAGACTTTTACTTGTTACTATTCTTATTTCAAAATAAACCAGTGCCTCCCAATTTATCATAAAACAAAGAACAAGTTTTTTCTTCTTACTGAATTTATTGGGGTGATACTGGTTAAAAATTATATAGATTTCAGGTGCACAGTTCTTCAGCACATCATCTGTATACTGTGTTGTGTGTTCATCACCCCAAGTCAAGTATCCATCCATCACCATTTATTCCCACACTCTCCTCCATCTCCCCCATCCCCCTCCTCCTGGCAATCACCATGCTGTTATCTTGTCTCAAACTATACTACAAGGCCATAGTAATCAAAACAGCATGGTACTGGCATAAACACAGACATAGATCAGAGGAACAGAATAGAGAACTCATGCCTTTATGGTCAATTAATATTTGACAAAGAAAGCAAGAACATACATTACAGTAAAGCTTTCCAAGTTTTGAACGGAGAAGAGTTTCAGAAAGAACCTCTCTAGGTGGGAAGGGGTGGTTATTGACAAAAACTCTCTCCTTAACGGAACTTTAGTTAGGCTCCCATCGTTGGGCTTTGTCTGAAAGAGACAGAATCCCCCACCCTTGATATCTGGTTACTCTTGATATCTGATCGTGTTCTTCATCTTCCACCATCACCCAGGTGATGTCTGATCACCCAGCAAGAATCTCGACAAGTCAATTTAGTCTAAATCCCCCTGTACCCTCAACGTCTCTCTCCTCTTAGTGATTTTTCCATCCGTTGACCTTGCAACCCTGCTCCTTGGCTCTAAATGCTCATATTTCCTTGCTGTATTCAGAGTTGAGTCCAAACTTTCTCCCTTTTTGCAAAACTCCATTGCAGTAGTCCTCTCTTGAATATAATCTTCCTTACTATCTTTAAGAGTGTTGAAATAATTTTTCTTTAACACCATATAGACAAGGTTCCTTTTTCCTTCTCATTGGGGTTTTCTTAAGTGCATGTCTATGCGTATACATTTATCCCTCTCCTTCTGCTACAATCCTTCTTATTAGGCCATAATTGCCAATATTTCTTTAAAGTTGCCACTATTTACAGTGGATATATGTTCACTGGTTTTGGCTCACTTGACTTTAATGTTTGTGTTTGTCCTGTTCTGCTGGCTGTCCTTACCCTCTGAGTCAGTGGGAAAGAAAGGAGTGGTAGTCGAGCTAGCTAGCAGAGAACTGCACAACACTCATGGTTGGAATCCTCACCGATTGAAGCAGTGGGAAGGAGACAACTATCACTGATGAGGAAGTGACAGGTGTGCAGAGAGTTTCTGTCAGGCATGTTGTGGTGGATAGGAAGGCTGAGGGTTACTAGCTGACAAACTTCTCAGAGATGAGTATGCTGTTCCTTACACTCCCCTCTTCAGCACCCCTAATGCACTACGCAATGACTGTGTGGGCACCGCTTCACCAAGGTAGGCATGCTGGTCAGGTTGGCACAAAAAGCATTTGACTTGGAGAAGAACAACTGAGGATGTGGTAAAAAGGGCTGGAAGGAGAGAGAACACAGAAGTGTCGGGGCGTGGGGAAGGGAAAATAGACTCAAAATCATCCTACAGGGGACCCATTATGCTTATGGAGTGAATCAAGTTTTAGGGGCGGTCTTGTTCTGCAGCGGCCCCGCCCAGGAGAACATCCAGGCTTCAGGTGTTAGGAGGGTCGGTCTCTGCTCCCTGTGATGCACTCACTGGCTGAGACTGCGTGTTTGTTAGGCTTACCTTTTTATAAGTCACTTGCAAATGTGTATTGTTTCCCTTGTAAAGTCAACTTCTTTCTGCAAACTATGACTGTTTGAAAGATCACTGGAGTTGAGTATAGGACAAGGGAGAAGAGGCATATAAATAGTTTCCAGTCAATGCCAATGATATTTCGAGGGCTATTATAAGGGGCTACACATTCCTAAAGACAGCAGCCTGGGCCCTGTGAGGCCTGAGGGTGATATCAGAACTACAAAGGGGAATCATCTAATTTCTTTGAGAAATGTTCTGACTCTTCCTCATTGTCTGAAGAGTGTCAACAGGGTTAGGCACACATTTCAAGGACAAATTACAAGCTTATTGTTACAGCAGTAGTGCCAGTAGGTTAGTGAGTCAAATAAAAAGGCTATAATTTATTCTGAAAAGGAGGGCAAGAAGGGAAAATATATATGGATGGTTTTTTTCCTTCCTCTGCCCTTGGGTCCTTTACGTGCCAATTTCCTATTTAAAGTTGCCAGACAACTCATTTGGAGTTATTAAATGCAAGCCTGTGCTTGCTCCTTGCATAAATGTGTGCTGCTACGTGATATAGGCCTACGAGTATAAATTAGATTGTTGCTTCTAGTGCAGACACCTGAACGGTCGCTTTTCTTTTAAAAACAAAAGCTAATTACAAATTGTTATGTGTTCCCCTTAGCCTTTCAGTAATTGCTAGAGGGTGAAAAGGATTTGGGTGAAAAGTATGATCCCATGTATTAATATTCATGGACTTCGAAGGCACTCTCTCACTCTGCCCCAGAAGTCAAATTGAATGAACACACTTGCAAGGTTGAAAACAGTCTCTGCCTGTGATGGGGTAATGCCAAGGTAATTAGGTCCTAAAGGCAGTCCCTCTGAAGGCTAAGGAAAACTGTGAATGTTGTTTCTCCACCCAAGTGGATCCTTAATCAATTAGTATTTCTTCAGTTTTACAGGGCTACAGGAGGGGGAGTAGGTGGCAAAAGCCAGTTCAGACCCAGGTATATAAGGCGCTTAAAGATGCTAGGTGAGAACTCAGGGTCATTTGGGGCCTCGGATCTGACTTTGTTGAGATCACACTTAAACTGAATTCCTTATTTTTAAAGGTCTTCTAAGTAGATGAAAACATACAGAGAACGAGTGGCTTGTTTTGTCTTTTAATATCTGATTGCTACCTAGACTTTCTAAACATTTGGGCAGTTACTCTTATATCTGGTCTTTCATCAAGTCTTGCCGTTTTCCCTTCTTAAAATGCTCTCACCTTGGCCCTTTCCTCTTGGAATGGACACATCAGCTTGGCTGAGCTGCCCCTTTCCTCTGAGAAATGTCCAGTCTTCTCATAGAAGTGGACTCCTAGCAGCCACAGTTTTACACATGACCTTAACGACTGGTTCTAAATGATTGGTCCACGTTGGAAAATTCAGGTGGATGCTATCAGGATTGAAACTTGAAATGACAGACATAGAAAGCAGGAGTGGTTGAGAGTTCGGTCTCACTGGCAGCAGCTCCAGGACCGCAAGATAAGGCCCAAGACCACTGCTGGGGGGGTACCTTGCTGTCCCCATTCCAAGTCTCAGGATTGCTTTGCCCCCTTAAATCCCCGAGACATCCTAATATGCTTACAAGGACTTCTTTTTTGTTACTTTTGTTTAAGTTATTTAGAGTTGGCTTCTTTAGCAATCCAATAGCCACAATATTCAATAACTCAGGCAAAGAACCTTGAACCAAAGGACATTTTTACTGATTAAAAATGCTTTTATCTGTTTGACATGCAGAGAGCTAATACATTTTCCCCTTTTTTCTTGTTTGACCAAAAAAATGAAAAAGAACAAATAGAATACCAACTCAAGTATGAAAAAAATGAAGAGAAGGGATTTAATATTTCTTGAGAATAGAAAGCCTAGGCTAGTGGACTATATATATTTGGAGATGACAACACAAGACTTAGGCTAAAATTCTGACCTTTCTTTTACTATGTGACCTCGGGCAAACTCTGTCACCTCTCAGAGCCCTGTTTTCTTATTTGTGAGTGGGATAATACCAACTTCATGGGACTCTTTTAAAGATTGCCAACAGTCACACAGTGGGAATGTGTGGGAAAGATCCAGAACAAATTCTGAATGGTTCCAAAGCTTCCATCCTACCCTGTGTCTCCAACTGAGGGATTCTCACAGAAATTGGAGCCTGTTGTTGAATGCTGCTGTGCTAGGCAGCACATACGGCACAGCGTTTCTGGGAAACCAGCTCTCTAGGTACAGGTGGGGTTTGAGGGGAGAGCAAGAACAGGTGATATTGCTATCACTTCAAAAACTTAGTGAAGTACGATGCCATTGTTTACAGTGATTCTTTGGAGGAATAATGATTCTCAGACGTAACATTGAACTCAGGAATGATCACAGGACGCAGGAAAGACTTAGCAGACCTGGGTTCCAGCTACAGATTGCTCCTGTGTAGCTAGCTGTAAGACATCACTTAACAATTCTGAGAGTCATTTTTCTTTTGACTTTTAAATGAAAGTATTAGAGTAGAATTTTAAGTTTCTGCCTACTTCAGAAATAAAGACTTCCATTATTCTTAAGCAGGGATGGGTTGGTTAGAGACCTGAGTAGAGACCAGCATAATGTCCTCAGTGGGAGGTGGGAATGCTGACCCTGGATGGAATTTTGGAAGATAGGTCAGGGGAGGCATCAGATGTTACAGTGATTGGCTGAGAACAATGATGCTACATGTCCTGTTGTGCATGGGCTCATCCTGTGAAACAAAGAGTTGTCCCCCGTCCTGTACAATTTTGAACTTCTTGATGAACTGTCATATAGGTGAAACATCTGTTTGGAATTATCTGAGTCTAAAACCTAGCTCTATTTTTACACACAAAGGCAGAACATTTACTGTATAGCTTTAACATGCACTGCATTTTCTATGAATGCAATTCCTGCATAAGCAATTGACGAGGACAAGTGCACCATCTCAGATGCACTGCCAGTGCTCACAGGGTCTGGGGAGCACGGAGACCCTGTGGAGAGAGGCAGCACCTGATGCCCACAGGTGTCTCCTGGACACTCCTGGTGACACGCCCTTGGTTTGTCTTTGATATTTCAGTTTGGGCATCGTATTCATTTACTTAAAACTTTTGTTGGTAGATAGTGTATACTACTTACATGTTTTACTTCTGGTCAATCAGCGGGACATATTTGTTGAAAGGAGATGTTGGATTGGGTGGGTGATTTCCTGGGCCAGCACCAGTTGAAGGGAGCTGACAACCGCAAAGGGCCTCAAAACTGAGATGACGAAGGATATTGAAAGCGTTTGTTCAGGATCTGAGAAGAAAACACAGGGGTTTTATCTTTGGATTAATTTTAGCAGTAATAAACTAGCTATATCTGTTGAGAAAGAGTTTGTTATTTTTTTAAACATCTTGCCGAATGGCACCTCTATATTTACAACATATTCTAGTTTCTCTGGTGTTGAATGGATTTATTCTAAATTATAAATATTCCCAGGCCCAGATCCAGGAAAAGTCAGGCAGTTAGCCTTGGCTCTCTTAGCCCAAGGCATCATATTTGCAGGCAAACTTCATGTTAGGCAGAGTGTCTGTTCCAGAGAATCTCACAGGCAGCCACAGCACTGCCTTGTGGCTCCAAGCCTGCGATGGCCCCTTCCCAGACTCCCCTTCAACCCTTCTCTCTTCCATTTATTCCATACTTGGTAACACACTGAGAAAATTTACTCTGCATTTAAAGTTGTAGCTGTTACACGAAGGGCTTCTAATGAGTAGATGGAATCAAATTCTGATGGAAAGCTGAGTCAATCAGGGCCTTTATTCTTGGCACTAATGCTAGAAATAAGCAGTTGACAATTTGAAGACATCCATGACAGAATAATCACTTTTGAACCTTCCTTGATGGTGTATTCCAACATTAATGTTGTTTGTATGTGTGGTAGGGAATTGTGCATGTGAATTTGTTTGCAGCTTGCTTTTTAAAAAATATAGATAAGGGGCATAAACAGTGCAATTGCAGTTCCCATTGATATTCTGGTTTAATGTCTTACATCCTCTTTTTAGAAGGCATTTTCCAAAATATTTTTAGAGTTCTTGATATATTCTTTCTTTTCCTTATTTTTGTTTGTTTAGCAAAGCCAAAAGCTAAACATTACAACCTTAATGAAGCAAGGGTAAATTTGCCAACAGATACTAACCTTAAGATTAGTAATAGAGTGGACATTTCCATTTCCAACATTTCCTTTATGGTTGTTGATATGTGTTGGGCAATTTTAAGGTAATAAAATTGTAATGAACTTTCTAAATGAAGAGGCCTTGGCTGACTGCTCTATGAGAAAGAAATGATAGTAATTTTGGAGAATTGAGATTGGCTGCTGCCTCTGTCTCTCTGTTTCTCTCTCTCTCTCTCCCACTAGCCCCCGTCACACACACACACACACACACACACACACACACGCGCGCGCGCACACACACACTCTCTCTCTCTCACTCTCTCACTGGCTTTCCCTTGCTCTCATAGTTGGCCTGCCAATACCCTTTTGTTCTTGAACACCTCTTATCAGCTTCAAACCTAGGCCTAGGGAATGATGCTTTTGTCAAGCTCTATATAACCTGCTCCCTGCATTGTGAAAAGACAGACCCTTTTTTATCTTTGCCTCATAAAAAAATGAAAGATAGCTGGATTTCTTCAGGGAAAGGGCGAAGAGGTAGGAAAGCTGAATTGCTATAAGAAGTAGTCAAGAGAGGAAACTCTAGAGGAGGGATAGGGTGATGAGACACAGTTCCAGATGAGGCAAGGATCCCTGCACGCAGGGTTAGGGTCCCACAGAGCCCTTCATGGAAACTGCAGGGTAAGTGAAAAAATCCTGTACCTTCTGATTTCCTGAAAGGACTCACTTTGATGGTCTCACTTCTAAAAATGCCACCTACATTCAGCTAACTTGATGATCAAACATAAAACCAAGAGCCTTTCTTCCTTCTATTTGAAAGCATCATTTTTGCTGTTTGTAAGCTGTCATTCCCGCACAGCAAAGGATAGAGTTCTGGATCCTGGTTATGGGAGGGGAAAAATCTTTGCTGAAAAGTTCTGAAAAGACATTATTCTTCTAGTAGGTAAATTTTTCCCTGGTTAACAATTTAATGCTAAAGGGCAATGATATCTCAAGTTACTCCCAGACATTTCCTGACAGAGCTGGCAGAATTTGAGGTGGGCGACCTTCTTTCCATATAGCCCACATTGAACTTGGCTTATGCTGCACTCTCCAGGTCTGTGGCACCCTTTTAGCACTGAATTACTCCTGAAACTACTGTCTGTGTTAGGCAGAACTCTTTCAGTAAAAGTTAGAAACCCAACTCAATCTACCTTGAAAAAGGGGAATTTATTGACTCACAGAACAGAAAAGTCCCAGCATCAGCTGACATCTAGATGCAGGGGCTCCACTGCCTTGTCTCAGCTTCCTCTCTCCCCACCTCTCAGCTCTGCTCTCTATGGTTTTACTTAACTCAGGCAGACTCCTGCCATGTGTTAGCAAGATGGCTCAGCAGAGAGTCTCTTTCCAGAGAGTTCCCAAAATAGAAATGATTAGCATTTTTTGAATGCTTAATATGTATCAGACATGAGTTTGAGCACTGTACACTTGTCATCTTATGTAGGCTGTCTCACAATTCCATGACTAGAGAGTATTGTCTTCATTTGCTATAGGAGGAACCAGGCTTGGCAGAGAAGCAATAATTTGAGAAGTTCTTTAAAAAAGTTTTTTGTTTATTGATTTTTTTTAGAGAGAGAAGAAAGAAGAGAGAGACAGAAACATCAATTTATTATACCACTTTTTTATGCATTCGTTGGTTGCTTCTTGTATGTGCACTGACTGGAGATCAAACCCTCAGCCTTGGTGTATTGAGACAGTGCTCCAACCAGCTGAGCTATTCAGCCAGAGCCAGACAAGTTCTTGTACTCATTCCTGGTAATTGATGAAGCTGGAATTTGAACCCAGGCAGTCTTCTCCAGGGCCTAGTAAATTAATACCACAATGCGTTGGAATTGACTCCTATTAGCTTAGCTTGGATCACATGCCCAATCCTAAACCAATTACTGTGTCATAGTCCAAATGCTATGATTGGCCAGATTTGGGTTACTATCTACTCCTAGAATGAAAGTAGGTTCAATTCTACCCAGAACAGTTGGATTGAGAGTAGATGAAAGGCTGTGGCCCCAAAGGAAAGTAAGAGGGGAAAATGTGTTCTGGTCAGAATAAAACTTCTGATTTCTACTATACTGTCCATTGTTTTACGTGGTTTGATTTCATCT
>PVKM010002980.1:0-60700 GCA_004027735.1 Carollia perspicillata
CATGCTTCAGAATTTTGCTCCCCATCTCCGAGTCACCTCTTCCTTACCATATACCCCAGGGCCTAGAGAACAGGAGGTGGGCTCAAGAAATGCTAACAGAATGAATACACAATGCTATGAATTTTAGAGAGGGAATAGAACTACTGCATAAAGAAAGTGAAAATGAGGGTTATGACTTATCACTAATTCTCAAGTACATTGACTTTAAAGGAAGGTTTATAACGTGCTCTAAAGAACCCCGGGGATCTCACGGAGCCCCTTCCAAGGCCCCCGGTAGGGATCTCCACTTCGAACAAGGTCAGCACTCACACCATCTATTTTATTTGTTGGTCTTCCAAGAAAGGTCTCATTTAAATGAAGTGTTTTGTGACTAAGAAATATTTGAAAACCAGTGGTCTTAAAGCATTCCAATAATTAAGGCGAAGGGTGATTTTTATTTGATTACTCCCCCCAAGAAGTTCTCATCAATTTGTGTTTCTTTCCAAAGCAGACTAGCACAGAGATGTTTCCAACTGGTTTCACTCAGTATGTCTTAGTGACATACTCCCTTTCTTTTGCTTTATAAAGAAATTATTATTTTGAATCAGCAATGTATGGTTACAGTTAAAGAGAAATTTCAGTGAAATATTAGCCTCCCCACAGACACCCGTCCCCCATCCTCCAGAATCAATACTATAGCCGGCCTCCCTGTGTCTTTCCAGAGATTTCCATGCAGGGCTCACTGCTCTGGTGGGCAGAAGGCACATCCCCTCGCTAGGGAAAATGGAAGGACAGCCCTTCCAGATGCCACTGCTGGTTTAATCGTTACAAACTCGGAGTGGTCCCAGAGAGACACCTGGCCATGCTATCCAATGACGGTCAGGAAGAAAGGCTTAACATTGGCTCTTCCAATTCAAAATCGTTTTTGGCAGGCAACCTGTAGCATTTGTTTGGCCCATATCCAAATACTCATTTTAGGTCACCGTATTTACTTACCCAGGGGGATATTTTTCTCTGAATGCTCCTATTTTGGAGAAGTTATCCGGAAATTACGCTACTTAAAATGAGATGGTCTGCAGGTGCTTTTGGGTTTTTTTAGAAAGATGGCTACAGCAAGCGTTGGATATTTCAAGATGGCATTGGGACAACTGAGGGGGGCACATTCACATAACTTTTATTACAGTGTTTTAAAATGGGAAAGAAAAGACAATTCCTACCTAGCCTCATCACAGAAATCAAGATGTCCAAAGATAACGGGGAAGGGGGAATGCTTTAAAGAAAATATAAGAGATCACCTGTATGAATTTTGGAGAGAAAGGGCTTCTGTTTTTTAGATGACACACGAAAAGAAAATCTATAAAGTGAGGAGCATCTGATTGTCAAAATGACACCATGAACAAGGTGAAAAGACAAGAGGTAAGCAGGAAGAAGGTATTTACAAACCACCTAACAGAGGATGATTATCTAGAGGGCATATAATTATAAATCAGGTAGAAAAAGCATCACAACCACCACCCGCCCCCCAGAAAAACAACAAAGGGTGCGAACTGAGAATTTATAGGAGAGGCAATGAGAACAGGCAATGTGCATACAAAAAGAGATTCAACTTCATCTATCACTGAGGAAGTGCAATGAAAACAACACGATTTTTTTGCTAGTCATGTTGGCACAATTTTTTAAGTTTGAGACTGTCGAATGTGGGCTGGGATGTGGGAAAACTGGTATTCTCGTTCACTATTGTCGAGCGTGTAAATTGATACAAATGCTTTAGAGAGCAATTTGGCAGCACCTGAAAAATGTGAAAATGTGCCTCCCTGGTAACATGGCAATTTCATTTCCAGATATTACCCTAGAGGTACTCCCACACGTGTGCATGAGGGGCATGTGCAATGATGCATAATTCGCCCTCAGTTTTCATCTAAATGTGTACCGCTGGGGGAGTGGCTAAAAAACCTGTGATATCTGTATTCTGTGGAATATTTGCTGCCTGTTATTATGCTCAGGCTACCATGACAAAGTACCACGGACAGGGTGGCTTAAACAAGAGATATTTATTGTCTCACAGTTCTGGAGCCAAGATCAAAGTGTCGCAGGGTTGGTTTCTTCTGTGGCTTCTGTCCTCACCCTGTAGATGGCCGTCTTCTCTCTGTCTTCTTACCGTCTTCCCCGTGTGTGTCTGTGTCTTAATCTCCTCTTCTATAAGGACACCAATTGTATTGGATCGGGGTCCACCCTAATGGCCTCCTTTTAACCTAACACGGGTATCTCTTTAAAGACCCATCTCCAAATAGTCACATTCTGAGGCTCTGAGGATTAGGACTTCAACACATGCTTTAGAAGGTGGGCGGCAGGATTCATTCCACAATGCTGCCCCTGCCGTGAAGGAGCGAGATCCGTGTATAACCATGCAGCTTCCTCTCCGAAAACAACGTTGACTTGCAAGGGCATGAGACATAATGCCGCACACCACGTGCTACTGCTCAGCACTGTGGCCACGAAACACAGACAAACCTGCACAAATACCTTGTGCGTATGCAGTAGTCCTCCCTCATCAAGGTCAACCACAGCCGAACATCTTAAATGGGAAATTCCAGAAATAAACAGTCCATAAGCTTTAAACGATGCACCGTTCTGAGTAGCATGATGAAATCTTGCGAGTCCCGCTTTGTTCTCCCCAAGATGTGAATCGGCGTCTCCAGGCTGTAGACGCTCCACGCCCGGCAGTGGCCGGAGCCGGCTGGGCTGCAGATCCACTGTCCGGGGTCTCAGTGCTTGTGCCCCAGTCACCCTTATTTTACTTAATAACGTCCCCAAAGGGCAAGAGTAATGACGCTGGCAATTCGGATGTGCCACAGAGAAGCTCTTAAAGTGCCTGCTTTCAGTGAAAAGGTGAGTATAGTGCGATACAATATTTTGAGAGAGAGACCACATTCACATAAGTTTTGTTACATTGTTTTAAAACAAGAATTGTTTTATTTTACTATTGGTTATTGTTAATCTCTTACTATGCCTAATTTATAAATTAAACTTTATCGTAGGTATGTATATATGGAAAACGCGGTATAGACAGGGTTTACTACCCTGTGACGTCTCAGGCATTCCATGGGGGCCCGCGGGTGCACCCCCTGTGGCGAAGGGGAGGCTACTGTAAGTAATAAACATTTCAGTGTTGGGAGGGTCAGTTTGAATCCGTCGGAGGTTGCCTCTGTGTTGGTTAAACGTGACTTTGACTACAATGTTTCACTTCTTTAAAAATATTGGAAGCAAATATGGTAAAATGGGAATTGGTTTCTCATGCTGAGTAGTCAAATATGGGAGTTCGGTTATTATAACCTTTGTATTTTCCTATATATTTTCAATTTTTAAAGAAGTTTTAGAAAGCAAAAGATGCCCAACTCATCCATTGCTCGAGTATGTGAAGGTTATTTTTGGAAGGAGTCAAGCCGTGAGGCAGCTGCAAAGCAGGACGGCACGCCCCTCTGCCTCCGCAGGAAACACTGCGCCTTCCCCCTGCGCTGGGGGGTCAGGCAGGGAACTTGGGCGCCAGCCCTGTGAACTTGCTCTTGAATTTGTTATAGGAAGGTGGCTGATGACCTGGGCCACTGCCTCACCCGATTTCTCCCCGATGAGGACTGATTTGTTCTGGAGATGCAGTTACAACGAACTAAAATCCTGTTAGATTGAAGAGGGGCATAAATTAATAAGTGAGTGTAATATCAAGTGCCATAAATATGTCTCTGCTGGTGGATCACAGGCTCGTGCCTTCCGAGAGATGAAAGCAACCTGCACTGAACTCCCACCGTATGCCAGACACTCTGCTGGCGGCTTTAAATAATTGTCATTTGAGTTTTAATTTTCGTAACCTTATGGAGCAGGTTATGAGGAATAATGAGCCTAAGTAACTTGTCCAGAGTCACATAACAAGGGACTAAACCAGGGATACTTCAAACTCCAACAGAATATTTTGAGGAAAAACTGTCTGGGAAGCCATGTGTTTGACGCCTGTACAGGGGAATGGGGGAGAGGAGGAGGCAGGTTCCTGCTAATTCGTTGACAATCCACTTCCAGTGCAACAATTCTATGAACCAAACGTTTTAATCCCGGCTTTGAAATGAAGAGACTAAAGTTCAGAAAGGTAAGTTTCTTTCAAGATGATACAGTAAACGAATCTATGAGGCGGGTCTATTTTTAGAATGGAAGGAAAGGTTCAAGGGAAGGATCTTCCATAGAAAATATATAGAAGGCCCTACTTCTTTTGTCCCGTGTACCAGTTTGTAGGGCTACCATATCAAAGTCCCACAGACTGGGGGGGCTTAAACAACAGAAACTTGTTTTCTCACAATTCTAGGGGCTAGAAGTCTGGGGACAAGGTGTAGTCTGGGCACAAGGTGTAGTCTGGGCTGCTTTCTTTTGAAGCTTCTCTCCTTGGTTTGTAGATGTTGGTCTTCTGCCCATGTCTTCCCAGGGGCTTTTTGTAAGGACACCAATCACGCTGGATTAGGGCCCATACTAATGACCCCTTTTTAAGTCTACTTCTTTGAAGATCCTTTCCCCAAATACAGTCACATTCTGAAGCACTGGAGGTGAGGACTTCAACCTATGAATTCCAGGGAGATACAATTTAGCCCATGACACCCATCATTCATGGTTTGGCTCAGCCCATGCTACTGAGTCAGGATTTTTTAGGAAGCTTCTATGGTCTAGAGAGCTGGTAGTTACCTGCCCCCACCATTGCCCCCACCATTGCCCCTGCCAAAAAAAAAAAGAGAGAGAGAGAGAGAAACAAATAAAAAGGAAAACTAAAGAGCCTCAGTCATGGATCTCTAGAGGGATGATTAGGGTAAAAGGCTGCCCTTTTCATAATGAATAATTCCTTATGAACTAGTCTTCATTTCATTTAATTCACGTTGTGTCCTACTTTAGCTAGGCCCCTCTTAAAGTGTTCAAACACAGCTGAGAAAAAGAGGAACTATTTCTTCACGGCATAAATGAAATCAGCGAGCACTCAGGTAAAAGCAACCTGTGTTTCCTACCCAAATGTAACAGCAGACGTGAAAAGGACAATCAAACGTCAGCTCGAATCGGTGATTCTCTTTGTCATTACTTACCAAAGCGATCTATCTGGGGTGAGGGGCGTGATTTTCCCCAAACTAAACGGAATGAATGACTTCTTATTTCCTGGGAATATAAATCCTACAGGAAAACTCCTCTACTTTGCTAAACAATCAAGCGATTCAGCGACTGTCTGCAGAGGACGAGGGCCTTTCTTGCAAGTGATCTGTGTCTTTTCAAGGTCATTCAGCGAGGAAGGAAGTCTTGCCCCGACTGCTTCATTTTTTAAAAAATCTCCAATTCGGAAGTAACACATCCCATGGGACACTGTCGTTCCTCGATTCTATTGACTTTCTCTCTTGGCACGTATCGAGTCTCACGGCTTTAATTATTACTTATATACAGATGATATTCAAATTTACACCTCATTTCCAGCCCTTTCAGATGATGTCACCCTTTGCCTTGCCCCGAATTTGGCTCACGTCTTGTCTTGGATGAGCCACAATTTTCTCTGATTGAATATGGATGAGACGGAGGCTCTGCAGTCTGGTTGTAAATAAACTCTGAATGCATTGGAGTTAATTTACCTCATTGATATCCTGTACCTCCAGTTAAGAGCGAGGGTGTTCAGTGACTGACTCTGAATTATCCCCCTTTCATCAGAGACGCCTCGGCCAAGGGATTAATCTCTATGAAATTACCCAAAGACATGTGGCAGTTAACATCACTCTCAATTTGGGCCAGAATTTTTGTTGTCTCACAGCTGAAATTCGGCCACGATTTCTGCAAAGGCCTCTAATAAACCTCCTGTTCACGGTCCACTTGGAATACGGCTGCCCTTCGGCCTTGCTCTGTGTACCCAATCCCAGCACACGTTTTCCTGCAGGCAGCTGTGCCAGTTTCTTGGGCACTGAATATAATGTCATTTGTCAACATCTTGGCCAGATTCTCTGCCTGCACACAAACTAGCTTTCGAAATGACTTAAAATGATGGTTTCTCCTTTTTGAGACTGGCTCGCTGTCTTGTTGCATCATGTGCTTGGAGATGAACCCTGCATAGCACCTCGATACTGGTAGACCATGCAACTTTAAACAACAATATGTGTTTGGAAACACTAGGAATATTGCATTATGGTCATTAGCCTGCGAGAACCTGGCACGTGATAAGCAATAAGCGCTCAGTAAATTCTCTTTGGAAGAAAGACTGAGTAAATGGATTTGTAATCCTCTGACCCGTTTGTGGGTTTTGCGCCTGTCGTTATTCATGTTTTGATCTACCTCTTAGATTACGATGTGACTGGGTCTGTGTAATCTCAACTAGAACATGCTAGAAACCTCCATTAACATAACCGAAGGGTATAAAATAGAATGTTTGGAGTTGTCAATTAGCCAATTTGTCTTGTGTTGCTTTTCCTCATTCTCTCAGAGCAGCTGACGGTTCGCTCAGCACATTTTGATTAAAGACGAACATATGTAGGTCTGCCAGGAGCTCCAGCGTCTGCAGTGCAGTTAGACAAGGACGGCAAATATTGCTAGCAGTGGCCATCTGATATCTTCCATTCCTCTCGGCAATAATCCTCCAAATCTAATTATTGGGAGGATGGCAGCTGCACTCAGTTAGGCTTTTCTTTATTTTTGCCGAGATGCCTTTTTCCAGCCTGTCGTACTGCAGAAAATCAGCTGCCGCTGGAGTCCTCTCCGAGACGGAAATCTCCTGCACTTTCCCCCAGTTACTTGCCATTGAGACACTGACCATTTGTTCTTGCCACGTGCCTTCTGGCCTGAAGATGTTCCAAGTAAAAGTATAGTCTTCTGGCAAGATCTCGTCCTCCGTTTATGCATGTATGTTATGCATATGATCATGAACTAAAGGTGTAACCACGGAGCGGGTGTTGCCAGGGAAGCCTCATAGGATAATGCATCATTGTCCACAAGAAACCACCGCGTCCCAGGGTCTGGGCTTTAGCTCTGCAGACGTATGAGCATGGTTCTATCAGTGTCAACAGGGTGGCTGAGTCTCTTATGAAGTAAGGGCACAGAGGAGAATGTGTTCATTTAAAATGAGAACTATAGTGATTAAAAAACAGTCACTGATAGCGAATGTCCCTCTAGTGAAATAGCTGAGAACAGGGATCTGGAGTCAGACCACTTGGGGTCAAATACGGTTTGTGCTGCTCACTAGCCATGTGACCTGCAGCACATTGCTTATGTCACTGCGTGTGACAGACTTGAAGGCAGCCCCATGAGCCCTGCTTCCTGGTAGTCAGTCACGCCTTTGTGTCATTTCCCTCTTCTCCAGTGTGGATGGGACCTGCGATGTGCTTCTAACCAGTGGGAGGTGGCAAAGGTAATGGGATGGATGTAAACATGTAAGGTCGTAGCACCCATCTTGGTAGAGTCTCCTCCCTGCCTTGGCAGCGAGTTGCCATTTGAGAAATTCATACACACTGAAGCCACCACATTGGAACAAAGACCTAGAGAGACCAAAGAGAAATAGAGAGAGATGCCCCAGGAGTGGCCTGTTTTTCAACTATTTGAGTTTTCAAGTGCAGACACATGTATGGCGGGGCCCTAAGGATGATCCCAGCCCCACTCACGTGCTGACTGCAATGATGGAGAGACCGACCCCAGCTGAGAACCAGCCAGCTGAGCTCCGTCAGCTCCCAGAACCCTGTGGGAGAAGAAGAGACGACTGTTACTGTGTTAAGCCACTGCTTTGGGGTAGCTTGTTATGTAGCAATGGAGAACTTGAAAATACACACTTATCCAAACTCACATTCGTATGCATTTCCATTCACATGGACATATGTTATATTCTATGTTAGGTACACATAGTCCCAAGGCTCGGTCATGCCAGTGCTATTGTCACATGTCCTATTATACCATGGACACTTGCCATCCCCTGGGGCAGCAGGCACCGTTTGGATTGCTTGTCAACCCCAGAGCCTTGATGCACAGTCATGCGTAGTTTTGCTGAGCCGTGAGTCTGAGTCCCAGACGCGTGGGTGGGAGCAGCTTCTCCGCTAGTGAGCGAGCCTGGTTGACGCTGGTACAGACGGGGCATTGTTCTGTAGAGTAGTTTCTTTTGCAGTCAGTTTTATGGTGTGATTTTTAAAAATGTTTTGCTCCTTTGTTAAAAAAAAATACACCACCCCCCCCCCAAAAAGCTCTAAAAATATCAGCTGAGTCTAGTCTTAGTGATACAAGTGAAAAATTAAAGAAGTCTGAAATAACAAGATTCCCCACCCAATAATAGACATTTCAAAGGACAGAATGTCTAACGTGATGGCAGCTCGGCTTTATATTGTGAAAACAGCTAGCGGATGCAGTCCCCAAACCAGGGATCACAACCGGTTAAGCCACGCTAGTGAGAACCCTGACCAGAACGTGGTATTTTAGGGAGTTATTAGTCGCCTAAGGTGCCATTCATACTCTTAAGGGAAAGTATACTGCACTTTGGGGAGGAAATGAAATACTAGTCATATTCAGCCATTTGGGGGATGTTCGCCCCTTGAATTTCAACAGCATGTGGTCCCTAAACTTCATATATGAGAAGCTCTGCATTCGCAGCACTGAGAAAAGCTGAAGGTAGTTGCCCCTGAGAGTCACACAGTTTATCCAGGCGAGGGGTGTTGAGGGAGGAGGGGAAACAAGAAACAAGCAAAATACAAGTTCAAGATTATCTGTCTCACGTAATGGTGGTGCATGTGGCTTATGATTAGTTGGGAGCGAGTAAGGGCTATTAGTTCAGAGGAGAAAAGGTGAGAACTTGAGATCTCTCATAGGACAAAGTCCAAGCTCCTCGGCCTGGCATTCAAAGCTTTCCAATATGTTGACCCGGTTTTATCCCCAATCTTCTCTCTTAATAACTGCCATGTAAAACAGCCCTTCCAGTCAATTTGGTCGATTCATTAAGACATATACCTGCCTCTCAATATACATCCTGTTAATTCGAATTTGAAATACAATAAAAGAGAAATGGGTAACTTTAAAATGGGCTTTTAAGTGTCATTATAACATTTTTAAATGAAAAAGAAATGAGCAGCACACACAGACACATGAAAAAATTTCAGAATAACAAATTTGAACCGCCTGTCAATTGTTTTGAACAAAAATTCCTTCACAATAGTGTAAAAACTTGTCATGCATGATCTACCATGCCCCTTTTCCCTTCTGGCTGGGCTGGAGTGAAGTCAAGCCCCAGGGCAAGCCTGGCAGCTGCGTGCCGGAGACGGCAGAGCCCCCAGCAGCTGGGTCCCTGAACGAGGGTGTGGAGGAAGGGCACCTAGCAACCAGGGTGGCTCCCGTCAAACCGTTACTGTGTGAGACATCAGCATCTGTTGTTCTTGGCCTTTGAAGTTCAGGGTTTGTTCATTACCACAGCTAGCTTCATAGGCAGTTTGCATCATTTTAATCCATATATTCAGTTAATATGAAGAAGTAAGACAAAGCCATCACTACTAGCATCAAAATAGAGATGACCAACTGCTTCGATATAGGCTAACAGACAGTTTCCATCAAGAGTATGGAACCCGGCAACAGACTGACCGATTGAAAGCCAGTTCTACTATTTACTGAGCACATACCTTAGGCAAATGTATTAGACTGGATTCTCCAGAGAAGCAAAACAAATAATATGTGATATCTATAACTTTGTCTACCTATAAAGAGATTTAGTTTAAGCAATTGATTTTATGTGATTATGGGAGTTTAGCAAGTCAAAATCTGATTCAAGTTGCAGTTCAAGTCCAAAGGCAGTCCGTTAGTGAACCAGGAAGCCAGTGTTGCCGAGGGAGTCTAAAGGTAGTCTGCTGGAAGAATTTCCTCTTGCTCAGGGGAGCTGGTCTTTTCATTTTATTTAGACCTTCAGTTGGTAGAATGAGGCCTAGCCAACGTTATGGAGGGCAGTCTGCTTTACTCAAAGTCCCCTGTGTGTTTCCATGGAAATCCCATCCAAAACAGCCTCAGAGGAATATCCAGAATGATGTTTGACCAAATAGCTGAGCACTGTGGCCAAGCTGATACCTAAAGGAACGGTCATAGGAAACTGCCCAGTCTCCCAATGCCTCACTCCCCTCATCTGTAAAATGGAAATAATAAAAGGCCCTATCCTATCAGGTGAATGCAAAGACTGAACAAGTCACTGTATGTGGTTAGAACAGTGTCAGTACGTAGCAGTAAGTGTTTGCTCTTGACTATTATTGATGACGACGATGATGATCAGTTACTGTTGTTACTGGCTTTAGCTGTACGCTTCGCTCTGACAAGAATGCTAAGAAAAAGGTTACGCAGGGCCACCAATCGTAATAGAGTGTTTGCTTTGGAACATCATTAATGTGATGAGAGACTTCATACATTAGAATTCTTAGCGTGTGGAAGATGGAGACTTGCGTCCTAGCATTTGCAGACTACATTAGCCAGTGCTCCATTAGTCGGTGGCTATTTTTTTCCTGTTGTTATTCCATGAATAAATTTTAATATATTCCATTTCCCCCATAAACTGTTTATTTACTGCTCATGTTAATGCAATATGGCGAAAAACATTTACATGACTGGAATCTTTTGAAGTCTACTAGGGCATTTCTCTGGCTTTTCATTCTCTTCATTTCTGGTGAGGAAATTCATTTTTGCTCTACATGCTTTTTAATTTACTATTACTTCGCAGGCATGCAACATCAGCATAAATCAAAAGGCCGATGTAGAGTGCTGATGAATCCGGCTTGGGCTTGGCCAAGCCACGGCTTCTTCATAAAGGGCTGTCGTGAAGTTTGAATGGGGACTCGCAGCCCCGTGCCTGGCCCTCAGGAAGTACTTGGTGAATGGGGAGTAGGATGATTCCTTTCATTGTACTGTCTATTGTATTGTTTTGGTGTTCTTCCTTGAGCCGAAGAGACCTAGCATCCCGGGCCCCTGAGTGACTGTGTGGAGGAAGTCGCCCAGCAACCAGGATAGCCCTGTTAAATCATTACATATGTAGGAAGTAAACTTCCACATTGGTTAAGCTTTTACATTCGGGGTTTCCTTAGTATAGCAGCTAGCTCGTTGGGCACTGTGCATCACCTTAACCAACGTGGTCAGTTAACATGGTACGAAGGTCACTTACCGTTCGTGATGTCCCCTCTCTGCCTTTGCAACTGTAGAGGCCCCAGACCCCTATAGAAAGTATCAGCCATGTAGCCTGTTCACTCTCTGTTTCTACCAGCTAGTGTCAGCCCTTCCCCTTTTATGGAGATGTCCTGCTTCCTCAGTGAGACGGTACTGCAGGCATTGATTTCAGGGTGCAAAAAATGTGACTTCGTTTAATTTCTTTCTTCGGTTTCCTATGTTACCGGCATAGCAGAAAGGAATTCCAGTTCATTTTGGAGTTTTTCTAATTTCTTCTGAAGTTACATCTAAGTTCTGGGTTGTGAAGATGGGCTTCTGGTCTTTAATGCCATCATCCGATGCAGGTATCCTTATTTCTGTTGGTATTTCCTTGTCAATTAACTCTGGAGTTTTCACTCACTTGTGACTGGAAGGCCTCCCTCCACTGGCCCAAGTGTCAGCATTTTCATGGCACCTACAGGTCCCTGAGGATAAAGAGGCCCGTGTGAAAGTCAATCTTTGGGTCAGGGGGTAGGAGAAGATACTAAGGACAGAAAAACCAGTTAATATTTTAATGTTTCAAAAATATAATTCTACCACAAAAAGAAAGCCCCTTGAGAGCAGGAACTGTATCCAGACCATATCCTGGTACCCTGGAGAGCAGCGGTGTCCAACCTGCGGCCCGTGGGCCACATGCTGTCCAGGATGGCTGTGAGTGTGACCCAACACAAAACCGTAAATTTGCTTTATGATTAAACACGATGAGATTTTTTTGTGATTACGTGTCATAGTGTATTTAATGGGTGGCCCAAGACAACTCTTCTTCTTCCAGGGTGGCCCACAGTCACCTAAAGGTTGGACACCCCTGCCTAGAACAAATCAAGTTTACCTCATTAAATAGTTGCTGCCGCTGTTACATGATACAGAACAGTCCATGTGCCGTAAGGGCAGCAGGAGAAAAGATCCCCAATCACTTGCAAAAAAGTATCTTCAAGGATGGAAAGGCATTGTAATAGGCTGGACTGTGTCTCCCTCAAATTCGTGTGTTGAAGCCCTAACCCCTAGCACCTCGGAATGTGACTGTACTCGGAGATTGGGCTTTTAACGAGCTGATTCTGTTGGGCCGAGGTTACTAGGGTGGGTGCCCACTCAGTGTAATGGGTGTTCTCGAAAGGAGAGGTGATTAGAATACAGACACCCAGAGGGCAGATCAGATGGAGACAGGGAGTTCCTTTAGACCTGTGCAGGGGCTGCCACCGCCCAAAGGAGGCAGTGCTGTGACTTGCCAGGGCAGACTGAGACGCGTCTCCAGCTCTGTGCTGAAGGAAGTTTTCATACAAGTCCCACTGTATCCATTTGTTTCTCAATATGCAAATTTGAACACATTACTTCTGCTTTTAGTCATATCGGAATAACCAGTGCTACTTGTTTTCTTCCCACTGTAAACAGCTAGAAGACTGTACAAAATATATGACACAATTATCCGTAGACAGTGAACAGAGGGACGACAATCCCTGAGAGAAGGAAACAAAACAAGAGGAGAGAACCGACAGGGAGCCATAAGCCACTGAGTCAGGGCGGGAAATCTCACTGACGCAGCGTTCGTTTCCTATGGCTGCTGCAACGAAATACCACCCATTTAGTGTCTTTTTAAAAAAGTTTTTATTGAATTTATTGGGGCGACGCTGATTGATAAAATTACATAGGTTTCAAGTGCACTATTCTATGGCATATCATCTGTGTATCATATCGTGTGTTCCCCACCCAAAGTCAAGTCTCCTTCTGTCACCCTTTACCCCGCTTTGCCCTCTTCCCCCTGCCCCCACCCCTGGTACCTCTGATGATCACCGTACTGGTGTCTGTGTCTGTGAGGTTTGTTTGTTTGTTTGTTTGTTTGCTTAATCCCTTCACCTTTTTTATTCAGCTCCCCCCTTACACACTCCTCCATTCGGAGAACTGTCCGTCTGTTCTCTGTATCTATCAGTGTATTTCTGTTCTGCTGCTTTGTTCTGTTCATTAGATTCCACACATAAGTGGAATCATACGGTGTTTTCTTTTTCTGACGGGCTTATTTTACTTAGTAGAGTACTCTCCAGTTCCATCCAAGCTGTCATAAAAGATAAGATTTCCTTCTTTTTTATGGCTAGTAGTATTCCATTATGTAAATGTACCACAGCCTTTTTTACACTCGTCTACTGACGGGCCCTTGGGCTGCTTCCAAATCTCGGCGATTGTAAATAACACGGCAATGAACATAGGGGTACATATGTTTTGCAGATTAGGCTCCTTCAGCTATATTCCCAGAAGTGAAATCACTGAGTCATAAGGCAGTTCCAGTTTTAATTCTCGTAGGAAAGTCCACACCGCTTTCCACAGTGGCTGCCCCAGGCTGCATTCCCAGCAACAGTGCACAGGGTGCCCTTTTCTCCACATCCTCTCCAACACTTGTTGTTGGTTGATTTATTGATGATGGCCATTCTGATGGGTGTCAGGGGATGTCTCATTTTGGCTTTAATTTGCATTACTCTGATGATGTGTGGTGTTGAGCTCAAAATGGGTTAAACACTTGAATATAAGGCTCAAAACCATCAAAATCCTAGAAGAAAACACAGGCAGTAAAACCTCAGACATTTCTAGTAGCAATATTTTTTCAGATACATCTTCTTAGGCAAGGGAAACAAAAGAAAAAATAAACAAATGGGACTCCATCAAACTAAAGATATTTTGCACAGCAAAGGAAAAGCATCAACGAAATGAAAAGACAACCCACGGAACGGGAGAATATTTTTGCCAATGATCCATCAGATAAGGGGTTAACATCCAAAATTTAAGAAGAACTTATACAACTCAACACCAAACAAACAAACAAACAATTCAATTTAAAAAATGGGCAAAGGACCTGCATAGACACTTCTCCGAAGAGGGCATACAGATGGCCAAGAGGCATATACATTTAATGTCTCGAAACAACACAAATTTATTAACTTATCGTTCTATAGGTGAGAAACATGGATCCCACGAGGCTAAGACCAAAGAGCTGGCACTGTGCATTTCTTCACAGACGCTCTAGGGAAGAATTCGTTTCTCTGCCTTTTTCACCTTCCCGGGCCGCCCGCTGCCCTTGGACTCATGGGGTCTTTCCTCCATCTTCGAAGCCAACAAAACTGAGCCGAGTCCTTCTTAGGCGCCAACTCTCTGGTTCTCTGTTCTGCCTCCTACTTCAGCATGCAGACCCTTGGGTCCGCCTAGATAATCCAAAATCATCTTCCTACTTTAAAGTCCGCTGGTCAGCAAATTTAATTGCAGCTGTAATTTCCCTTTGTCACTTAACATATTCTTAGGTTCCAGAGATTAGGGTGTAGACATTTTGGGAAGGCCATTTTTCTTCTTACTAAAACTACTAAGGCATTTATTAGAGACCCCAGAACAGTTGTGTCAAAGTGGGGGAAGTAAACTAAAATGAAAGCAACGGATACTCTAGACCCAATCTAATAAGCTTCAAAATAAGCTTAAAAGAATTAAACTGATCTAGTAAATTAATGCTTGTCAAAATAAACTTCAGTATGCTTTTAAGAAAGACAACAAATTCCAGACACAAATTATAATCACAGTGAAATTTACTAGACCTTCAAAGAGCTGGAAGGTACGATTCTCAACCTGGAGAAGAATAGTCGACAGACTCAGAAATAACAGCAAGAGTGGAATTATCAAACAAGAGTCGTAAAGTAGCTCTTACAAATATGCTCAAGAAAACATTATTATAATGCACGAAATGCAAACTGTAAAAAAGAAATGAATGGAATTGCAAAACAACCAAACGAAGTGGAAAAAATTATGGGATAAATTTAACAGAAGATTGGACATTTCAGAAGAAAAGATGAGCAGACTTGGAGAAACTGCAAAAGAAACTATTTGGACTGAAACACACAGAACAATAAAAAATAGGAAAAGAGCCGAGTGACCCGTGGGACAAAAATCAAGTGACCTAATGCATATAAAAGGGAAGTCCCAGAAGAGGGGGGACAGTGAATCTATTTGAAAAAAATAATGGCTCAAATTTCATCACTTTTAATGAAACCCATGAAGTATAGATCCGAAAGACTTAATGAATCCCAAGCAGAAAAAAAAAGAACAAAGAAAAACACATCACAGTACTTCCTAATAAGATTGCTGAAAACAAATGAGAAAAATGTTCTTACAAAAAGCAGAAAAAGAAAGAACAGTATATTACAAAGACAAGAATTTCAACAGGCTTCTTGTCAGGAGCAATGCGAATGAGAAGACAATAAAAATGCACTGTCATAGTGTTGCAGGGAAAAAAATGCCCAAGTGGAGTTCTATATCCAGAAAAAGTAACCTTCAGAAATGAAAGCGAAATAAGACTTTCCAGCCAGGAAACCTACACGGCACGCAATGCTAAAGTAAGTTTTGAGGGCCGAAGGGAGAGGATACCAGTGGGAAAGTCGGCTCTACACAAAGGAAAGAGCACGAGACAGTGAGTATGTGTGTAGATATGAAATGTATTTTCCCTATGTTACAATTGCCTTGTAAGATGAGGTGAATGTTAAAGGCAAAAACAATAGCAGTGGATTGTAGAGTTTATATATATGTAGAAGTAAAATGTATGGCAACCATCGCATAAAGGACCCAAGGGGAGAAAGGGAAGCATACTATCGTAGGTTCGCGGGTGATGTATTACAAAAGGTATATGATGATTTGAAAGTAGACTGTGTTGTTAAAGCTGTATATTATGAACTCTGTACTTTACTCCACCAAAAAATAAGACAGGTCTATCTATCTATCTATCTATCTATCTATAGATAGATATAGATATAGATATATATAGATAGATAATAAGCCAATAGGAAGAACATAGAATCTAAAAACACTCAATCTAAAAGAAAGCATGAAAAGAAGGAAAAAAATAACATAATCTAGTAGGCAACAAAATGCAAGGTGGTAGATGTAAATCTAAGCATATCAGTAACTACATTAAATAAAAACATTTTAATTAAAAGCCAGAGACTTAATTAGAGTCAGACTGGATAAGAAAGCAAGAACCAATTAAATATTGCCTACAAGAAATCTAATTTAAATATAGAGACACAGATAGGCTAAAATAAAGGAGTAGAAGAAGATACACTGTTTAAACACTCCCACAAGAATGCGGAAGTGGCCGTATTAACATGAGACAAGGTCGATTTCAGGATAAAGAATGTAACCAGAGACAAAGCGGGACAATTCACAATGAAAAAGAGTCAGTGTATTAAGAAAATATAACAGTCCTAGATGTGTATGTACCCGGTTGCAGAACTTCAAAATACACAAAACAAACACTGAAAGAACTGAGAAAAGATTTTAAACTCCACAGTTATGAGTGATTTCAAAACTACATATGTGTTTTCTTTCAACAAATGGTGCTGGGAAAGCTACATATCTGCTTGCAAAGCAACCAAGTTAGACCCTTACCTGATAAGATACGCAAAAATAAAGTGGACCAAAACCCTAAACGTAAGTGCTGAAACTGTAAAACTCTCTGAAGAAAACAGAGAGAAAAAGACCCCATGACACTGGATTTGGGGATGATTTTATGGATATGGCCCCTAAAGCACAGGAAACAAAAGAAAAAATTAGATGAGTTGGTTATGTCAAAAGTAAGAATGTCTGCCCACGAAAGGGCACCATCAACAGAGTGAAAAGGCAACCCATGAAACGTGAGAAAATGTGTGCAAAGCAAATATCTGGTAAAGGGTTAATACTCAGCATATATAAAGAACTCTTAGGACTCCACAGTAAAAAACAACCAGAGTAAACACGAGCAAAGGACTTGAAAATAGGCCAAAAATATATACAAGCGGTCAATATGCACACGAAAAGATGTTCAACAGCACTAATCACTAGGGAAATGCAAATGGAAATTATAGTAAGACACCACTGCATACCATCCATGTAGGTTAGTTAACATATTTTAAAAACCAGAAAATAAATTTTGGTGAAGATGTAGAGAAATTAGAAGCACTGTGCATTGCTGGTAGGAGTGTAAAATGGTTCGGCTGCCGTGGGAAACAGTGTAACGGTTCATCAAACAATTAAACATAGAGTTACCCTGTGACCCAAAATTCTGCTTCTGAGTGTCCGCCCAGAAGAATTGAAAACAGGGAGCCAAGCGGATATTTGCACACCCATGTTTACAGAAGCGCCGATCCCAGTAGCCAGAACACGGGAGCAACCTGTGTGTCCAAGCACAGATAAATGGATAATCACAAAGTGATACATGCACACGATGGAATATTATTCAGCTTTACAAAAGGAAAATTTGACACATGCTACAGCATTGAGGAACCTGGAGGACATTACGCTAAGTAACATATCAATGACAAGAGGATAAATATTCTATTATTCCTCTAATACGAGGTTCCTAGAATAGTCAAATTCATAGAGACAGAAAGCAGAATGGTGATTGCCGGGGGCTAGATGGGGGAGGGGGAGAATGGGGGTTCTTGTTTAATGCACAGGTGGCAAACGTAAGGCCGAATCCGGCCCTCCACCTTGTTTCTACCCGGCGGCAGTGCCAAGCTCTCACTTAACTGTTAGGGAGTAGTTCCATTTATACAGTCCTAAAATTACATTCAGCTCCTTGAAGACAACCGGGAGGCTGATGTGGCCCCCCGTGAAAATGAGTTTGACTCCCTTGGTTTAATGGGTATAATGGTGTTTCAGATGAGAAAGATAAAAATTCTGGGGTGGATGATGGCGACAGTTACACAACAAGGTGAATCTAGTCAATGCCACCGAATAGCATGCTTTAAAATGGTCAATATGGGCCTGGCCCAGTGGCTTAGTTAGTTGGAGCACCATCCCACACACCAAAAGGCTGCGGGATCGATTCCCGATCAGGGCACATGCCTAGGTTTCGTGTTCACTCCCTGGCTGGGGCCCGTGGCCAAGGCGGCCAATTGCTGTTTCTCACATCAATGTTTCTCTCTCTCTCACTCTCTCTTCCTTTCTCTCTCTCTAAAAATCAATTTAAGAAAAAAACATTACCTTGGGTAAGGCTGAAAAAAATAAATAAATCCACGCAGAAGTAAACAAACAAAATGGTCAATACTGTAAATGTTGTATTATGTATACGCTACCACAATAAAAATTAAAAGGAGGAGGATAAAGGGTTTGGGGGAAAACTTCGATATGTCTTTGACCAAGATGATCACACTTCTTTTTCTTTCTTTTTTCCACACCAGAGTGGAGTTCCCAGGTACAAAGTCTGGCCCGGCCCCGCTCTGAGAGAGCTCCTGTGTGCTGGAAGTCTATGGCCGAGTGGGCCTGTGGGTGTGTGTGCTGGTACGTCGACTAGTTTATTCTTACTTCCCAGTTTAATTTAGGGGAAGGCGCTTCACCAAAATGCTTAAACAGGAAGGAAAAATTACCAACACTGTTATTTTCTCTTAGCACAGCCTGAAGATTCAAGCTAAAGCTACCATTATCCTTTTCCCTCCGTTCCTCCAAAAATACCCGTTTCGCTAGTGGATTCCAGGATAAAGCACCCTGTCCTCCAGGGCCTCTCGTTTACCTGTGGGCACTCCTCTTCAATTCAGGTGTCCAGCCAGATCCCGGACTTGGATGTGGACTTCCTTTTGAATGATTGAATAAGTGACTAATTTATTCAATAACTAACAGACCCCATCGATAGTTCATTCCTCATGGTAGCAATTAAAATCTGAAGCCAAAGTGGTGCCTTCACATAGAGCAACAGAATTCTGGCCTTAATGTAACCATTTTTTAAAAATGGGAATAACAATAATAACAACTATATCATCTAACAGTTGGGGTGTCTTCATAAGCTGATTTATTTAATTCTCACAATAATGCTATAAGGCAGGTTTTACGATTGTCCCCTTTTCACAGATGAGGAAACTCAGGCTTTGAATTCATGACTCACTCATGCATCAGTCAAGAAACTGAGTCGTTGCCATATTTTTACTTTTATTTTGATATTCTTTTAGTATTTCAACAACTATTAGTGGAGCTCTAATGATGAGTGAGGACCTTGGAATGCAGAAGTGAGTCAGCGTCCTGGCCCTAGCTGACGTCCCAGAGGGGGCATCAACGCCCACTGCCATTTCATGCGGATTTACTTACTGTGTGAACCACACGATGCTTTTGCACGTAAGGTTGGGTTTTCCTATAACACCGTGGATAGAATTTCTAAAGGTAGCAGGTAGTCGATGAGTGTTTGCTGATGGATTGTATGAGAGTAAAGATTCATCCTTCTGTATCATTATTTTTTCCCTATTGTTTATCTGCTTCTAGACCAATCATGATCGATGGAAACCACCAGCTGTGTTTCCAGGAACAGTGATGTAACGGTATTTCGTACATGTGATGGAAATGGAATTGTTTGTGATGGGAACCCCACATCATTAATCATTTGCATGGTGGTATATGTGTGTGGGAATGGGAAGTCTCGAAACTGTCTTTCTTCCCTTTCTGTAGTTTTGCTACTTTTGATGTGGAATTTTTACTTATTGGGTTAAATTATTTCTGGTGTGGTGTTTGAAGACTTTCAGGTATCTCTGCCTTTTTGAACACTACCTTCTTTGCAATGTGTGTTTTTCTCCTAATTATTCCAAATATAGTATAATGACTGTGAAAACAGAAAAAAATTTATGTTATTGAATTGGATTTCATATTCACAGCCTCCACTTAATGCCTCTCTCGTTATTTGGTTCATTTCGATGTAATTTCTCAAACTCTTTAGCTATATGCCGTAAGGTGCCTTTGGGTTTCTTCCTCGCCCTGTTGTTCTACAACTTGATCCCTTTTCCTGCCTCTCTGAGAAATTCAAATTTTCCTGAACTGAAGAGTGTTAGTGCCTTAGATTTCTAAGAAAGACAGTTTATTAGGAAACTCGGTGTTTACTCAAGTATGCAGCCAGTCCCACTTGGCCAGCCGGCTAACTGTGATTCCTTGAAATTCTGTTCCAAGCATGGACTCTGGGGAGCTAAAGGTAACATTTAGTCATCAATAGGATAATTTAAGTTCATTCTTTCGACTTGCCTTCCTAAGAAGGGATTGGAGTTCGTGCTGGTATTCTCTAGAAAACCCATCTACCTCCCTGCCCTGTGGAGGTAGGTCATTATTGAAAGAGCCACCCGTTTCTCGTGTTGGCTTCCTCTGTGCTTTTGGATTTAGGCACAGGGTCCTCTAGACGTGCTGACTTCTCACGGCCTCAGCAAGGTAACGGTGCACAAATGCCGCTGGCCGTTTACCATTGGGATTCAGCCCCGCGTCTGGATCTTGTTATGCAGGCGTTCCGCGAGCATTACAGCTCAGCTGTGAAAGCACTCTGGCTTAAAGCGAAAATGCGGCAGAACCTTGATAATCTAACAACTTAATAACACTCGCCACCCCCGTGCAGCAAGGACTTAATAGTAAGACTCGAAGTGAGGCTTCACGTTCTCCGAATGCACAGGAACTCATTCCACCGATGACCGGGTTAGCGTAAATAACCTCTAACTTTGCTTATTAGAGCAAATGAAGCGACGTTACTTTACCGCTGTGCTATGCTTTTCATTCAGCCGTCGCGGATAGTTTGCCAATACCCAGAACTTGACGTAGACGTCCTGGCTTGTGTTCTCTCCCTCAGTGCCAAGACTCACTGAGAAATGTGTTGTGGTCCTAGGGCATCTGGTGTCCTCAGGTGCCCGAAGGCAGTCTGTACAGGAGTGTTCTAAGCCCAGTTCAGACACAGACTTCCATGTTAGATCATTTCTTTTACGAAGGACTCTAGTCCTCGTTATCTGGCCAGAACAGGTTAGCCTATTTTTCTCTCCCTGTGGCATGAGAGTGAGTGGGACCTTCCTGTTCATATTGATGATTCCAGGTATCACTAGGTAATTTCCACGGCATATACTAGCTCAATGTCTTTTCTCCTTACCATCTTCCCTTTCATAAAACAGCTAGTGTGCTTCAAAAAGAAGACAGACTGAGAAAATCTTTGCTATTTTTGAAATGTGACTGATACCTTGTAGAATTTTACTAACTCTAATCAGGATAGGAGCGTTGAAAGGGTGTGTGTGTGTGTAATGTTGCTGTACTCTTCTTTTATACACGGAAACCGCACAGATGCTGGAAGGCAGCCCGCAGGAGCAGTGTCTAATGGAAATTCAAGATGGAAAACGGATGACTCATGTTTAAAAGTCCCCATGAAAATGACTAGCAAGCCAGTCAATGGATCGCTTTTCGACTGAGTAGAATGCTTGCACCTGAGTACAATGTAAATACTCTGTAAAAATGGACACGGCCATGTTAAGCAGCTGTAGGCATGTCTCGATGGCTGGTGGGATGATCCAGGGCTGTGTGAGCTCCCTCTGTGGGGGGCTGTAGAAAGCCTGGACTTCGGTCAGCTCAGAGTGGGGTCTTAGGTGTGACTGTGCAAATTGCTCTGTGGAGATCCCTGTCTTTTGGGACCAGTTGTAAAAAACTTCCGAAGTCATCGTTAGTCACTTTCTTGCTACTTCATGTTGTCACTGGAAAGGGACTGGGCCCGGCCCGGGTCCGTCTTGGGCTGGTGTCATGTGTGGGTTCTTGACTACATGAAGGAATGGTTTCACAACACAAGCCTGGGTGATTCTGAGAGTCTGTTTATTACAGCTGGGGACAGTGCGACAAGGGAGAGCTTATGGAAGAGGAGCAACCGGAGTGAGGGCAGGCGGGGCTGCTCAGCTCCCTGGAAACGTGTGTCTGCCTCTTGACTATTCCAGGAAACTTTTCTAGGTTTCGTGATCAGCGTGCTCGTTCCCATGGAATTCTTGGGAATCTACAGAAAATCTGCTGTACGTTTAAAAATGATCTCTTAAACACATCTGTGAGACCTTGTGCCTGCCTTGCTCAAAACACTACTACGAATCCCTATGACATTCAGAAGAAAATTCAGTCCTAGCCATTCCTCCAAGGCTCCTCGTGAGCCGGCCTCTGCCTCCACCTGCGGCATCCTTGCCTCCCCCGCTGGGCTCCGGCCACCGTGGCCTCCTGGCAACTCCAGCCTGGAGCCTGTGCTCAAACTGCCTCTCCTGGCCTAAGTGCCCCTCCCCCACACGGCTCTCTCTAGGGCCGTGACTGTTCCCTTATTCAGGTCTCTGCCGAGATGTCCCTCCTCCTCCTCCTCGGACAGTACGTCCCTACCCTGTGTCATGACTGAATTGTACACTCCCCAGCCACTGCACATGCTGTAGCTCTGACCCCCAGTATCTCAGAGTGTGACTGCATTTGGAGATCAGAGCTTTAAAGAGGTGGTTAAGTGGAAATGGGCTTGTTAGGCTGGGCCCCGATCCACTCTTTCTGGTGTCTTCATAGTAGTTGGAGATTAACATGGAGAGAGACACCAGGCACATACATGTACACAGAGACAAGCGAGTGGACACCATGCAAGCATAGGGCCATCTGTAGGCGAAGGACAGAGGCCTCTGAAGAAATCGCACCTGCCGACACCCTGACCTTAGACTTCCAGCCTCTGGAAGTGAGAGAACATTCCTCTCTGTTCAAGCTGCCTGGTCTGTGGTGTTGCGTTACGGCAGCCTGAGCAGACTAGTATACCCCCGCACTGTCAGAGTTCTTCTCTGACTCTGCCCCACACCCCACTTTACATCTCTTCAAAGCACATGTTAATGTAACTATTTACTGATACATTTATTAATGTCTAACTACAATAGTGTCTAACTCCCCACTCTACAATGAAAAGTCCTCGAGAGCAGGGACTTTTTGTTCAGTGCTGTATTCCTGATATCTAAAGTAGTACCTGACACATAGTAAGTGTTCAATAAGTATTTGATTAGAGGATCAATAAGTATATTAAATAATGCATGGTAGCCCAGCCTCAGGCATAAAGAACGATAGGTTTCTGCCCGCAACACCCGGATGGATCAACCGGAAGCATGACAGCCTCACCAGCTGCAGCTGGTGGTCCATCCGGGCTTTTCAGGGCAGGTTCTACCCTGAAGAACTGTCTGCGGCCGAGACAGACCAATGGAAGGGTTCAAGACAGGATGACGGGCGGCGAGCAGCTGAGCTGCCAAAGCACCCACAGTGAGGAAAGGGGGCTTGTGGAGCCCACAGCCTTCCTCCAGATTCCGCCCACGTGGGCTGGGGGATCCGAGCGTGGCCACTGGAGTCAGCGGCTCCAACCCCAATTCGGCCACTTGCTGGCTCCATGGTCAGGTCTTCCAGCTGGTGCTGCTGAGCTGAGAAAAAACAGTCTATCTCTGAATTAGTCTGCAGCCAGATTAGTTTTCCAAAAGCACAGCTTTGAACATATCTTTCTGCTGTTCAGAACAGGCCATGGCTCCCAACCGCTTAGAGCAGTCGGTCCACTACAGGCCCCGGGGCCTGAACGAGTTAACCACCCTCCGCGTGACCCCCTTCTAGGAAGCATCGATGGCACTAGTCACTGGACACGCCGGGACAGAGTGCAGGTGCTCCATAACTGCTCCATCAGGAAGCCGTCCCAAGTGTCATATGCCTGACAGTGGCACAGATAGCTGGCTTATTCATCGGAAGCTGAGCTGGAAACAGACACTGGGACTTGCGTTAGTCCAGTGGTCTGCACATGAGACCGTAACAGGCACTACCTGTGGTAACGGAAAACGTCCGCCTGTCCACAGGGTCCTGGGAGAGCCCATCGCCCTCTGCGGCGTTCTCCCGCACGGTCTGTAATAGTAGGAGTTTAGACCAGATGATCCGCGTAGCATCGTCCCGGCCTCACACCTGCAGCTCAGTAAGATCACCCCGATGGCGAGCAGACCCCAGGGTATGGCGTGTGGGGCTCGAGGGGGCACAGGAGGTCCAGGAAAGGTGCCGCCTCCTCGACTTCGTCTCAGAGCAAGTGCCTCCTGTGGTGACAAGACCAGGTGAGCAGATCTTTGCCATCCTGAGATCTCATTGTCTTTGAATAAATGATTAGTTCTGATGTTCAGAGGTGTTCTAAAATTCTCTAAATTTATATGTAAGACCCCCAAATCCCAAAACCCAGTGATTACCTCTGTTACCTTTTTGGTAAATATCCTCCCCGGTGTTTTCTATGAATTTGTATGCAGGGGGGTTTTTGGGGGGGGGTCAAAAATGAGGTTATGATATACATCACTAGTTCTATGTTTTGATCTTTTAGGTTTTTAGGATGTTTTCTTTACTTGTTTGTTTTTCGGTTATTTTTTCTCTTTTTCAGTTTTCAAGTTTTCCTCACAATGGTGTCTCAGTTTCTGGTTTTCTTGTAAACACTTCAGACAAGAGACAGGGGTTTGCCTCTGTGACTGGAGGAGAATGTTCAGAAGATCAAAATATAGAGAGCTCGTCCTGGCCGGTGTGGCTCAGTTGGTTGGAGCATTGTCCTGCTACCAAAAGCTTGTGGGTTCAATTCCTGGTCAGGGCACATATGTAGGCTGTGCAGTGAGCTACCTAGGTTGCAGGTTTGATCCCTGGTCCAGGCTCGGATGGGAAGCAGCCAATCTACATTTCTCCCTTACATCACTGTTTCTCTCTCCTTTCCTCTCTCTCTCTAAAAGCAATGACAAAAGTGTCCTCAGGTACATATGTACACATACAGAGAGAAAGAGCGTGCAACCACTCTCGGGAGGGTTAAAGCAGGAAGGATTCTTACCCAGGTGAACTCACCCTTGGTAGGGGGTCGAATTATGTATCCCCAAAGATATCTAAATCTTAGCCCTGGGGACCTGTGAACGTGACCTTATTTGGAAGTACAGTGGTACCTTGGTTCTTGGCTTCAGAACTCATCAAACTCTTGCCCTATTTTGATAAGAAAAAAATGTTTCAGCACTGGGCACTTCCTTGGGACATAGGGATGGTCACAGTCACTGCATACGCTGGGATGGGGTAAGGTATTCCATACTCGTTCAAACTGCTAGAACTTGTATGAGTCATGGCACTGCCCCACAAGAGAAAATGCTTCATCCTTTGGTACTCTTTGGTTTGGCACTTGTCATGAGTGCTGGAACAAATACGCAACGAGTACCGAGAGGTACCACTGAAGTGTCATTGCAAACGTGATTAAGTTAAGGATCTGAAGGTCATCCTGGACAAGACATTTGCAGATTTGGAGAAGGGTAGGCCCTAAATCCGGTGGCTGGGTTCCTTCCGAGAGAAAGGAGAGGCCGATCTGAGACGCAGGCAGACACACAGAGAAAGGGGAAGGCGGTGTGAAGGCAGAGCTGAGATTACAGAGATTCGTGCACACACCGAAAAACCCCACAGCTAGGAGAGAGGCATGGCATGACTTCTCCCTCAGAGCCTCCCAAAGGAGCCAATCCCGCCAACACCCTGATGTTGGACTGCTGGCATCCAGGGCTGTAAAAGAATAGGTTTCCGTTGTGAGCCATAAAGTTTGTGGTAGTTCCCGATGGCAGCCCTAGGAAACTGACACTCCCTCTGCACCCCATGCTGTCTGTCTCTCGCCTTGTTCTGGCTTGTCTTGCGGTGAGCCATTGAATGCCTTTTCAGCAAACCTGGGGAGTCAGCTCTGGTGAGTGGGGCGGGGATGGGGGGGACTACTTCAGTGCCCTAGGCAAAAGGTGTCATGGGGTTTTCCCCCCCAGAATAAGAACTGCATGATGTGTAAATTGGGTCCCCTGGTTCTAAATCCAAACTGGTAAAAGCAGCTTAAGACTTCACGGGACCCCAGGAGTGATTTAAAGTTTATAAGATGTTTAGACCAAAACCCATCAGAACCTTCAAAACGAAAATGAGGACCACAACTTCCTCAGCTCCCAGGCCCAGTTTTAAAGTCATTGGGGTCCAATTAGGAGCATTTCTAAATTATCATCTCATCTCTCCTCTTTGGGCAAACCGTTGTTGCTGCCGGTAACAGCTGAGGAGATACCGAGGGCAGCGGTGTGCACGGCAGGGAGAGGATTCCCTTCTAAATAAAAATCAATTTTGCTCATAAACACGGCATCTTAAAAGAGTTTTTAGATCTTCTTAGCTATTTTTCTCTCCTGCACTAGCACTACGTGAAGCAAAATCTTGCGGTATTTACCCTTCCTTTCCTTGTTAGGCCAGCAGAAAAAGATGCATGTCACCCTTTCTAAGAAAATTTGCGAGGGAGGGTGAGAAGCACACCCCCGTGTGGGCTAATTCCCGCACGACGACGGGGGTTTGTGCAAACTGAAAATAGGTTGATTGGGAGGCAGTACTGGGTTTATAATTTGAGAAACTTATTTTGAAATGTGCACTTGAAATGATAGAAATGGATGTTATGCAGTTTAAATTTCAAAAGTTAATTTAATTTTGTTTTCAGGAAATTCTCTATTGTGCTAATAGCTTTCACTTTACTTAAACTGTCATTCGTTTTGAATGAAATTTACATGCTCTACTAATTGCAATTTAGATCCAAAGCAGACGCATGAAGGTTATGAGAGAGTAAGGAGAATATGTATTCAAGAGTTTTTATTGTATGTCTTTTTAGCGTCTCCTGTAAGCCCGCCCCCCTGTGCTGGGTGCTGAGAGTCCTGGCCCCCAGGGACCTTGCGGTCCAGCAGGAGAGTGGAACCACGCTAACGAAGTGGGAACTTGCAGGGGTGGGCACCCAACGCCGGGGCTGCTACAGCTTCAGAGGCCCTGACATCTCAGCGGGAATGTAGAGAGCAGATCAAGGCCGGCCGGGGAGCGGGAGAGGAAGGTGAACAAGACAGACGGACCCACGTGTCTACAGCTTTGGAGACTGCGGAAAATCTGAGAAACCGAAAATAGAGCAGAAGGGCAGAAACGCGGAGGCTGGGGAGTGGGGGAAACCTTTGAGAGTTAAAGTCCATCAGCAGAGCAGGGAGTGGATGAGACAGAAGCCTCGGGTCATCAGGCCCGGAAGTGTGCTCTTTGTCTCGAGGGGCCTGGGAGAGTCAGTAAAATGTCTCAAGCAGAGCGTGATGGCACTAGATTTGTGTGGCGCGGCTGGGATGGCCGTCAAAGAGAGGAGAGAGGCTAAGGAAAGGAAGCTCAACTGCACCAGGCCAATCAGGGGGCAAAAATGCATACTTCGAATGGCCGCGTCCACTTTTACTAAGTAAAGGATGACCGCCTAGTTAGTGGAACTCTCCCAGACACGTTTTGTCTGTATTAAGACCAAAGCAACTTAGTCCTAAAAATCTCTAAATAGATAAACTATGATTCTGAATCTAGTAGCTACAAATAATAAAATATGAAAAAAGACTTCAGCTCCTTTTCTTACTATGAAAACATTGTGTGGCTAAGGCCTTTGGCATATAAAGGGACCACCCTTCACTTCGCATACTTCAGCAGGCAGCCCTGAGGAAGGGTGGCGGTGGAACATTTCAAACCCAATTCTCTCCGTGGAGGGTGTTAAGCAACTTGTTATTTTAAGCAATTTGGACCGATATTTGCATATTCAAGGAAGCACATTTCTTTGAACCAGCCCATTATATAACCTCACTTATCTCTGCAGGTAATAAACTGCCACAAATGCAGAATTAGATATAATCCAGGGTTCTTTGTGCGAACATGTGTAGTCAGACCAATCAGAAATAAACACACTTGTTAGGGACAATAGCTGCCTTCCACTTCACTTACCTCTTATGAATTATTTCTCCTCTCAACTCCGTGTCAAGAAAAACATCGTATCTCCTAACTCACACTCTCAGAGAAGCACCAGAAGAGCTAATATTGATGGCAACTGTGCGGAGCGACATTTGTGCGTGTGCTGGTGGAATATCTAGACATTGAGAATTGTATTGTCCCCTTTCCTTTTCTCCCCACCTCCTAGTCGAGATCTCATTCCTTCCTTCCTTCCTTCCTTCAACCAGCTTTTCAAGGGTCCTACTATAGCCATGTTTTGAATATTAAAGGCGAGAGTCCATGTCAAATCAAGTACATTCCTGACCTCCAACAGCTGACAGCCCCGAGTGAGGAGCCGGAACTGCGATGGTGCATCAGAAAAGGACACGTCTGTGCGGCCCTGACCCCGTCTGGTCTCAGTTCTGAGTGAGGCAGCATGAGCTCTGCAGCCAGGCTGTTCCGGGCGTGCATCCCCGCTCTGCCGCTCCTGCGTCTCAGACCTTGGCAAGGTACTCGTCCTCTAGGAGCCTCATCTTTCTCATCAGAGATGGAGCACCCGGTAGACCCTATCTGATGTGATTGCTGTGAGGATAAATGAATGAAAATTCGTGGAGTCCCTGGAACACGGCCAGGCACATAGTAAGGACTCAATGTTTGTTATTATCATAACTAACTCAGGAGTTCCTGCCTAGGAATAATGTACTATGTGATTACTACATACAGGGCCACACCCTTGCTGCTGCAGGGAACGCAAGGGTGGGCATTGCATTATAGTAGGTAGATATAACCTGTACACAGATAACCATATATAAGGCAGATGTTCTCAAGCTACAGGCCAGCTGCAGAATGTTAGTATTAGTTACCTATTGCTATGTAAAAATTGCCACAAATTTAGTGGCTTAAAACAACATGCATTGATTATCTCAGAGCTACTATGGGTCTGGGCTTGGCTTAGCTGGGTCCTGTCTTAAGGACCTCTTGTGGGCTGCTGTTAAGGTATCAGCCAGGGCTGGGTTCTCATCCAAAGGCTCAACTGGGAAAGGATCCTCCTACTCATGTTGACAGAGCTGAGTTCCTTGAGGGCTGCTGGAATCAGGGCCTCAGATCCTTGCTGGCGGTTGGCTGCAGGCCTCCCTCAGTTACTTGGTATGGGAGCCTCTCCAACATGGCAGCTTGCTTTAGCAAAGCATGCAATTCAAAAGCACAACAAAGAGTTTACTAACAAGATGGAAGCCATAATCTTTTATAACCTAATCCCAGCAGGTAACGATCTTCTCAGGGCAGGACAGAATGCTCCACAGTACCCGTCCCCCTGACGCTCTGAGTATCCATGCACTGCACACCCCACCCCCATCAACACACGTGGGGACTTGGCCTCTTTCTGTCTCCCTAGCGGTTTTTACAGTTAGATTGTAGAAGGAGGCAGAAGCCCACCTTAACTCTCCATCTAGTCCGCAACCAGGAGCTCCACACCAGTCATTCATATGTTAACCTTAGCTCCTTGGGCAGCGGTGGCGGTACTCCATCCACCTGATCCCTGGAAGTCCCCCGGACTGGTTCAGTGTAACCATCCCCCAGTTTCTATAGGCTTTGCTTTGGAGGGTTCATATCTGTAACTTCCTTCAGTGAGTGACCCTGGGCACCCTGGAGCCACTTCACTGCGAGGCCTCCAGAACGGAAAGAGCCTGGGAACTTGCCGCCACGGTCGCCTGTAGCTCACGGCTAACTGAGGCGGAGTGTCCTGGCTCCCTTACTTACCTGCGGGATACGCTCTGCTGGGAAACTTATTCTCGGAAGCTCTTCAGGGGTTCGGGTTGACCCTGGCACTTTCCTTGAAATCACAACTTTGCCTGGCTAATTGTTGGTCCCTGTTCTTGTTTTTGCCCTCTCTTACCAATTTCTCTTGGGTTAACTTGCTGAATAAATCACTTAAACACGAATCCTCTCCTCAGGGTCTGCATCTGCGGAACTGGCCTGAGACAGCAGGTGCCTCCAGTCACCCCGGGATGCGGACTTTAAGGAGGGTGTCGTGGGTGCAGCTCGTTCACCAACAAGATGAAAACGGGCATCCCATCCCTGGTGGTAGGTGGCATTCTGTATATTTTGTGTGTGTGTATTTGTGAGAAATTCAGCATGTCTTTGCATGTAATAATATCTCATTTTACTTAGATTTAAGAACATATATAATAAGCCTTTAATTATACTATATGATAAAGCATCAAGAAAGCAGGTGTTTTACGCACCTGGAATTAACCGTGGCATTCTGTAGCTCTGTATCAATGCAGTTACTAAGGCTTTCATTCTTGGTGAACTTGGGATGCACCAGCTCCTGTAATATCGCTAGCTTTTGAGAAATACAGAGGAAATTATAATCATAAGGACTGTGTAACTGGGTGAAACTGGTCTTGATCAGGTCTAGAACATATGAGTGAACTGCATGAAGTGGGGCGCCCGGAACTCTGTGTCATTTACTGACCAGCGCATTTCCATCAGCTCACACGCACGGCCCCACCGGGTATCCCCTATGACCAGCTGATAGAGGAAAGATCCCAAGTCTGGCTCACAAATGGATTGACTCAGTGTAGGGGTGCAAACTGAAAATGAACAGCTGTGCACTATAGCCCCTTCCAGAGGTGACTCTGAAGAGATTAATAAGGACAAATCATTGTGATAGGTAGGTCTCTGGGCATTGCACCTAGTCAATCCAGTCTGTATGGAGAGACAGGTGGCCCAACGTCAGGGTATAGATAGACTCATGGGCAGTAGAAAATGACTCCCCTGGTTGGTCATGGGGCTGGAAGGAGCAGAGTTGGAAGACGGGGGGATAAGAAGAGGACCTATGAGAGCGAAGATCTTTGTATTGCCCACAATGCCTAGAGGAGGGCAATCACGGCAGAAGGGGCACAAAGTTAGCAGATGGACAGAATGACTCACCCAACAGATGTCAGCCAGCCTTTGTCTTTTGTTGCTGTAGTCTTTGTCCAGCAGCCACAGGCCTGTGACTGTAGGCGCTGCAGGGACAGCAGTAGCTACGGGGACAGCAGCTGTGCATGAGTCTGAGAGCATGCGCCCCTTCCCGGCACAGCTGATCTAGCTGCTGGCACTGTCAACAAGAGAGACTGACTCTGAGTCCCCTGTGTAGTGTCATTCCTTGAGGAGACCCGAGACTTGGTGGCAAGCTAATCATATAACAACACCCTTGCACCTTGGCTGTGGAAGCACTTTGTTTCAACTAGAATTGATACAAATTCAGTGTATGAATTTGTCTTGCCTGCCTGAAGTGCCTTGGCCAGATCCACTATTCGAGGACACAGAATGTCTGATTTACTGACACAGAATCCCACAGAACATTTTCTGCCCATTTTTTGGCAAAGGAAGTACGATAACGGGCACAGGACGATGGGATCCACCAATCCCACAACATACCACACCCTTCAGAAGCTTCTAGCAGGATATATTATAAGCATCTTTGAAGGCAGAGATAGGCACTTGCTTAGAAACGACACTCTGTGGAGCTGGGGCACTATCTCTCAGGACGCAGTACACAAGGTCTGTCTGGAGAGTATCCGTCCACACGCCAAGGACAAGAGAGATGTTTCTTGAAGAAGACACAAGATACAAGACACATCACACACAGGATGATGACGCCTCTGTCCTCTTTAAAGTAGGCACTGTGGGACCTCACACAGTTCTCCCAGCATGCAGCGTGATGTACCGTGGTAGTGGAAGCCATGGAACCATTTTTGCCACCTTTCAGGCCAAGATCCTGCGTTAGAAATCTCGGACACAGCAGTGTCTGGAATCCCCAGATCAGCTTCTGGTTCCTGTACTGTCAGTCACCGATCTTTGTTGATGGCAGCCCATACACGTTCGACATCCTCAGGTGTTCTGCTTCTTGTAGGCCTTCCAGAATGTGGATCACTCTCAACAGATTCTTGACCATCTTTGAACTGTTTGTGTCACACTTTTATTTGCGCTGCACTCATTGCATCGTCCCCAAAAGCCTTCTGAGTCATCCAAAGACTTTCCATGGAGGAATGTTCAAGCTTAACACAAAATTTGCTGCAGACTCTGTGCTCTACTCAACACATTTTGAAGGCAACAGCCACACAGTACACACGCTCACTCAATGGTGTCTACCACCCTGACTGACTAGCACAGTGAAGTCATCATTGTTTGTGCATGGGCATGCTGGTCCACTCTCCTTGGCTGCCAGGTTACACGGATGTTGTGTAAACTGCTCTCGTTATACTAACAGTGGCTGGAACTGTCCTGGACAGAGCTTGTATGCATTTACCCAATAGCCATTGTATTGCGTTGTGTCTCCAGTGAGTTGACTACATAGGTCTGGGAACCAGCGGGTGGAAAGACAGGTAGCCTGGTGCACGATCACTGTCAGTGATTTTCTTGGGGAATGCATCTTTCCTGTCTTCACAACTCTAGGCATTGGGTCTAGAAGTTCTAGTTCTCGGAGGGAGAATGCTTCACACCAGGGGACACATGAAGAGTTCCACCAAACTTCAAGCTACAGCCCTGGCCAGTGGTTAAGTTAGTTGGAGTGTTGGCCTGTGTGCCAATAGGCTGCAGGTGCGATTCCTGGTTAGGTCACATACCTAGATTGTGGGTTTGATCCCCAGTTGGGGCAAGTTTGGGAGGCAATTGATGTATGTTTCTCTCCCTTTCTCTCTAAAATCAATAAACATATCCTCATATGAAGATTTAAAAAGTAAACTAAAAACTTAAAAATAAAAAACTAAACTTCTAGCTACAGCTGCAGTCTTATCATTTTGGACTCCATGTAATCGAAGCAAACAGTTACCACAATGGCAGGGGGAACTGACCCCGATCTTCATGGGGAGATAAGGCTGCTGCTATACAGTGGGGCCAGGGAAGAATGTGTTTGGCATTAGCTGATTCACTGGCATCTCTCTTAACTGTTTTAATTGAAAACAGGCCATTGCAGCAACCAGCACCTGACAAAGACATGGTGGTAAGATGCTCAGACCCCTCACACATGAAGATTTGGGTCACTGCATCAGGCAAGCCACCTAGACTAGCAAGCAGAAGGGCTAGTTGAGGATAAGGGCAATCTAGAATGGATGGTAGAGAAGAGGGATGATAGGTATTAGTTATATAGCCCTAGGACCAACTGCAGAAGCATGGGCTGTGGTTTGTCCCACTAGAGCTGTAACCAATGAGAATCTTGTATAAGCTGTGACAAGATGAGAATAACAAGAGGAGCACATGGACCTGAGTGGTGCAAATGGTGGATGATAGAGGATGCTTTTTGTGCTCTACTCAGACCCCTTCTGGTCCCCTTTGGTTCACTGTAGGCATCCTCTGGCTTCTGGGTGCTTGTCTCCTAATGGCTCACCCCTCTAACCTATTCCAGAGAGCTACCTTCCCTCAATATGCAGAAACTGCTTCTCCCAGACTGACCCCAGAACCAGAAGTGCCGGGTGTTTATGTCGCTCACACCCCCTCCAGGAGTTCCTATATCCAATGGCTCCCTGGTGCAGGGCGGGATCAACCCACTGTATAACTGTACTGCAGAGCTGCCTTGGGGTCAGGCTGAGGCTGGAACTTGACCTTAAATTTCTCCCTTGCTTGCCTTCTTCTCCTGCCTTGTTCCGTTTCTTTTATTCCTTTGCTAGTTTCTCCTGGAAGTACTTTCTTAATAAATCCCTTACCAACACAAATCCTTGACAATACAAAACACTCCCTAGTAGAATATAAACTCTTTGTAGACAGCACAGTTTAGACACTATTTTTAAAAACATCTTTTAATCTCCCACAGTATCTGGCCCAGCACAGGGCACCTATGGGAGTCAGTATGGGTTTTGGCAAATTCTTTGGTTTAGATTCTCTTCGTTGGCGAATCTGAGGACCCTCCATGGTGATTGTGGGAGGACATTACAGACGGGACTTCTGTACGTGAGCAATGGTACAGCAATGTACACCGTATGTCCCAGGTTTTTTGGAGAACCCTGATTTCAGTTTTTAATCCCCTTGTCAAACCACATCCAGACAGTGTGTCCCAGTTGGTGTGCGTGTATGTGCGCTTGGACAGAAAAAGGGATGACATGCTAACCAAGAGGAAGCTGAGGCAGGACACTTAAGCATTATAAGAAAGCGGGGACCTTGAAGTTAAGCAAGACTGGGCCTCAAATCCTGGCTGCGCCCCAACCAGCTGTAATACCCTGGCCACATTTTATGCATGTCCAAATGAAGTTACTAGTTCTTACTTTACAGAACTGAAAATGAGTTATCGCATGCAAAGTGCTTAGAATTGCTATTTGATGTAGTAAAGCTCAAGAAATGGTTCCTTTCAGAGTGGGGAGAACTGTGGAAGTCTGGGGACGTTACTGTCCTTATGGAGGCAGAGTGCGGGGTGTGTGGGGGTGGGGGGAGACAATGCCAAAGGGTTTTCGTTCATTTTTCCATTTAAGGCACACAACACAATACTTGTAAGCCCAAGGGAAAGAGCAAGTCATCTTGCCCGGGAGGGCCGACCTCAGAGGGGAAAGTGACCGAGACCCCTGGCCTCCACGTGGCTTCTGGACCGCCCTCCTGACCCTCCCCCACTTCCTTTGCTGGACTGAAGTAGGTGAAGGGTGGAAGCTAAGAGACCACGGAGGCAGACGCCCTTCGCTTGTTTCCTAGCAACGCCGCAACCCACCCCGTCTTGCCTGGCACAACCCAGTATAGGGAAGGGGGGCGCCCGGGCCGCCGTTGCTATGGTAGCGCGGCCGCCGCGCCTGACGCCAGTGGCGCCTGCGGGAAGCCAGAGCTCAAACCGGTGTGGGTGGTGGGGTGGCGTCTCTGCCCCTCGGGCTCCAGCCGGGAGGAAACCACGGGCTCGCCAGTAGCCTTTGGGTCCCGCAGTTGTCTCTATGCGTGGTCGGGCCGCAAGACCAGCTGCCCCCGCTCACCCCAACGCCGATTGGGCCATTCGGCGGCCTGGAGACCTTTCATCTTGTCTCGTGGGGAAGGAGTTGGTCATCCAGGACCTGGTTTAGGCCGAGTGAATTGTTTTGCTTTTGGAATCGCGTAGGACCTTTTTTCCCACCTACACAAGAGACGCGTGCACGTGCACTAACACACACACCACCACCACCAACACCACCACCATCCCCCCCCCCCCCCATGCACGCACTGGGCCTAACCTCGCGACCTTCTTTCTCAGGTATTTTCACCTGAAGGATATTTAATCTTGGAAAGAGAATATGCTGAAAAAGGAGCAGCTTCCAAAATTAACCTTGTAAAACTACACTAAAAATAAGTATCATATTTCTCGAGGGCCATTTTCAATTGAAAACGTCCGTGCCTGGAAGGGCTTTCTGGATTCTGGATTTAAAAATTTGCATTCTTCTTAATCCCTCTCTGCAATGAACGACGTTTGGAGAATCCAGTTATAGAGTATTAAGTTTAAACATATACCCCTCTAGCTAGTGTTATGATTTCTCTGCTGAAGGACTCACTCTCAAAGACAAAGCCACACGGATCTCCGTCAGTCGCTGGCCTGAGTATTTTTAACAGAGACGGAGTCACGTGTCTGTGAGTTTAATCAAATTGACAAGGGCTCTGAGCGAGAAAAGCTTGCTATCTAATGCGAAGACAGCATTAGGTACATAGAGATGCATTCTCTTTGGACTTATTTGAATCAGAGCTTTTCAAAGAGAATCTTCACTTGCATATATTTTTCTCAACATGCTGCAACTGGAAAATTTAAATCAAAATTCTATTTCTTATACTCATTTTTATGGTAAATGTGGCTAAGCTGAGATTATGCGTTTTCTTGATCAACAAGGAAATGCGCAGCAATCACTGTGAATTGAGCACCTTGCTGATTGAGCAACACTTGAACTTGGAGGCAAGAACGACCATAATCTGAGAAGAATCCTCCACAGCGTATTTCACAAGCATGTTCGCGGCTCACCGTTTCCACTCCAAGGGATCATTCACTTGGAACTTTTTTATTCTTCACTTTGTCTGAGTATTTACTCTCTTAGAAAACCACTTTTACATACTTTTTAGTTCAAAAATATGACTGTGGTTAGGCAAATACTTATTTAAAATGATAATAAGTTATAATGAATATAAATATTTTTTCTCTCACCCCTAGATCACTTTTTTCCCCAGCATTGAAACAGAACCTTTAATCTGCACGCAGGAGAGTAGAGGATAAATTTTGCAAGTTAACTTAAGGATCCGAAAATAATGGTTTCATGTTTTACACAATTGAGGAAAAAAAATAACTTAAAAACTGATATGGGCCTAATACCATTTTTGTGCATAAGACAAATCATTAAAATGTTCTGCTTCAGATCGGTAGTTTAAATGTTACAATAGCGAACACAATCACATTGTGTTTTGTAACAAGATATTCATGTTTACACACATTAATTTTTATTTGGTAATATTCCTAATGTCTGATTATTCATTTATTATCCTAAAGCCTTTTTTCCCCCACAGAAGTTATTAGTCAGTATAAGCCTGACCAACTGGATTGCAAGACATTGGTAAGGGTCCACCCATGGCTGGCAGGGCAAGTGCAGCTGGCAGAGCAGCTGTTTAACTGGCTGGTGGTTCTCTGTAGGTAGAAGTTTAGTTTTTCACATATGTTAGCCCCACCTGTGCTCTTTAGACTCCATTCACCACTCTGGAGCATTCCGCGGACACCAGAGGAGTCCATAGGACTCCATAGCAGTTGAGTCCATAGGACTGAGTCCATAGAATTGCATACGCTGATTTATCAGTAATATGTGAATATCAAGCACCTTACTAGATTTTTCACATAATTTGCTAATGTGGCAATGATTTCCATACAGCTGGTCCATTTACCGTATTTCGCTGTGTATAATGCTCACTTTTTTGGCCCAGATTTTTGAGGGAAAAATAAAGGCGAGTGTTATATGTGGGGATGTATCTGAAACACCTTGTATCTGTTCTTGTGGTTTGTAATTATGTGTTATGTAAAGTTTCTTGTACTATGATATGTTCTAAAAGGAATGCTGAAATTCCTTTATGATACAAAAAACAAGTATCTAAATATAAATAAATAAATAATGAAAAAATTAAAGCAAAAGAATTTTTCCCCCTGAAAGTTTAGGCCAAAAACATGGGTATGCATTATACACGGCAAAATACGGCAGTTTCCCATTTGTATCGCTGATGGTTATGGTTTCCTCGGGAACCTAATATCTATCAAAATCGGATCGCCACTTGGCATGCTCACCTTCTCCTCTCTCCCAGACAGTCAGGGACCTTCAGCTTTGCACATTGCGATGTCCTTACTGACTGACAGCCGCTTGTCAAATCCCGCATGAAACTCGATGTGTGGCTTTATCTGTGCTACTGTAATTGTTTGGATACTTATCATAATACAGACTCTTTAATGAAATATTTTCTCATAAGAATAAACTAACCTTTCTCTGTTTTTCCAGATTCCTTTAGTTTTGCTCGTTTACTTAAATACCTTTATCCTTCTTTAATGAGTGATGTTTCCCGGTTTCATTTCTTCTGCAACGAAATAACCCAGAGTGCATATCTTGTTACCGCAAAAATGACTGTTACCTCAACCTGTGGAACGTTGTTGTTCAACTCTGAATGACTTGTATTTATTTGGCTCTCCTGATCGCAATCCCACATAAATGCTTTTGTTGCTAGAAGACTCTCCCATCCTGCAATCTTTTTTTTAAAGATTTTATTTATTTTTCTTTAGAGGGGAAGGGAAGGAGAGAGGGAGAGAAATATCAATGTATGGTTGTCCCCTGCTGGGAACTGGCCTGCAACCCAGGCATGTGCCCTGACTGGGAACTGAACCGCGATCGTCTGGTTCACAGGCCCGTGCTCAATCCACTGAGCTACGCCAGCCAGGGCCCATCCTACAATCTTAAAATACCTTTCCCCATCAAGCTGCACGGCCCCCTAATATTCTCGAATCATTTCTTTGGATGTGAAGAGGCAACGCAGCACAGTAGTTAGGAGACAGGACTCTGCGCGCAGATCAAGATTCGAGTCCTGATTCTTACCCTTACTAGCTGCGTGACTCGAATCAAGTTTTTTATTTTTAATTTTTTTAGCTTCTCTGGGCCTCAGGTTCTTCATCTGTAAAATGGAGATAATAGTAGGTTTGGGGCTTTTTAAGGATTAAATGACACACGTCTTGTAAAGTTCTTGGCATGCAGTCAACACTCAATAAATGTCAACAGTGGCTATCATTATTGTGATGATGAACATTAAAGCATTGTTTCCACTGTCACCAATTAACATAGCCTGAGTTAGTTTATTGCATTAGGCTACCCACAGGCAGACAGGATTCTGACAGGATATAAAACAGACATTTTAGCTAATGAGAGGGGAGGGGGACAGAAGAAGGGAGAAGTCCAGAGCATGAGCCCGTGCCTGGAGGGGAGAACAGAGACATCCTCAAAAGTTACAGCATGGCACGGGGCCCCTGGGCCAGTACAGTGAGAGAGCAGAATTAAACAATAGAGCCCACAGTAGAATGATGTTCATGAAAGTGGCTATGGCATGGACAAAGCCATGACAGATACAATTTTTAGATATATGTAAGATTGTGAGATCTACCAAATAGAAAAAAACATGAAAAAATGGAGGACACTGATTCATGCCAAAGACTTAAGACCTAGATGGGAAGATTAAAAAAAAAAGATTTATTTAGTCTTTAGACAGAGGGGAAGGCAGAGAGAAAGAAGCAGAAAAACATCCACGTGTGAGAGAAACATTGATTTCTTGCATGGCCCCCAGTAGGGACCTGTCCTACAACCCCTGGCATGTGCCCTGACTGGGAATCGAACCCTTGACCCTTCAGTTTGCAGTCTAGTACTCAACCCATTGAGCCACAACAGCCAGGGAGTCTGTTCTTTTTCTTTCTTTTTATCTATCTATCTATCTATCTATCTATCTATCTATCTATCTATCTATCTATCTATCTATCTATCCCAGTGCTCAACCCGTTGACCACACTAGCCAGGGTGTGATATATACATCAGGATTCCCTGGCAGAGATCAGAATCCACTGTAGGGAGTATAAGCAGAAAGAAATTTATTACAGGGTGATAAATGGCTTGCAGACTTGTGCTTAGGACTGAGGAAACACTCTAGGTTGAGCTCCGGGGCTGACTCTCCAGAGCGCACACAGAACCAGGCCACGGCAGGAACCGCTGCCTTTTGTGCAAAGGGAAACAGCCCGCCAGTTGTGAAACTGCTGCTCCAGCTGCAGCGTGGGAGCCACTCTGCTAAAGCCACCCTTAGGAAGCCCCAACCTCAGGAAGTCCTCACTGCTGCTGTCAGCTCCAACACCAGGGAGCCTGCACTAGCGAAACGGATGCCCTCCTTCGACAATATACCTAGTGACTGCGCACTGGCACTTGCGTTAACCCTGTCCAAGAAGCACTCCCTGGCCCCTTGACCACGTTTGCCAGTAGAAACAGTAGGATCCCAGAAGGGAACCCGGAATGGTGCAAGTGTGTGATAAGAACCTACATTACACCAGAACTTTGCTTTAAGAAGTCTGAAACACGAGTTTGGGTGTTCCCACCTCTGCAGCACAGGAAAATGTACAAAAAGGAGGTTGAAATGGCCGTTGAGCACTAGTCCTTGTCCACCGTGGGCCAACCCTTTGGTGATTGGATGTCCATATATACCCTCTTCCCAAATGTAAGCTTCCAGATGATAGCAGGAACAGCAGGTCCTCCCTAACATACAAATACATTGGCTCCTCGATCTCTGGGTAGTGTGCATTTTTCCTTTTTTACCCAGTGTGCATCTGGGTAGTAATACATTCCTTGATCTCTGGGTAGTGTGCATCATTTTTCCTTTAGCCAAGTCACAACCCATTGTTGACATCCCACAACCTATGGAATGAATTTTAAAGGTAATCATGCCCATAAAACCCTTTATAAAACATTAGGGGCAAAAAAGAGGGAATAAACAGGAAAGCCATTAATATAGATGTGATACATAAAGAGAGCAAGGAAAAACATGAGTAGCTACTATAATCCTCGTTTTTGCTATTGGTCATAGTTTATAATTGGTATCTGTAGCTTCCTTCCTCTGCTACCCATCCCATGCATTCTTTGCTTCCGGCAGGTTGGTCGGTGGGCCAGACTTCTCCGCCTGGTGGCATGACCTGAACCTTCATTCCTGAGATGTCTGAGTTCTAGGGTTGCTGGGGCGTTCTCTAACTTTTGCCACTGAATATGGCAGTACTAGGAGACTCCAGAGAATCTGCTGGCCCTCACTGCATAGCAGCAACTTTAATTTTTCCTCCTAGATCTGTATGTTGAATCCAAGACAGGTTGGCAACTTTTTCTGTAAAGGGCCAGAGAGTAAATAAATCAGGGTTTGTGGACTCTCTCACCTCTGCTGCAACTACGCAGATATGCCGTGGTGACACAGCGACAATATGAAACAAATAGGTATGGCTGTGTTCCAATAAAACTTTATTTACAAAAAATAAGCATCAGCCAGATCTGACCCACAAGCTATAGTTTACCAACCTCTTATCTAAGAAACTGAAGATTTTCAAATGCAAGGTTTTAAATTTATACTTCAGTAAGCCAAATGTTAGTCATGAAAACAAACGTAACTGCTAAATAGTCTTCCCTGTGCACAAAAGCCACCTTCAAAGGCATCTAAACGTTCGGACTGTAATGAGCTAGATGGCATTGGGAAGCAAGCGACATAGTAGAAAGACGACGAATTTCGGAGTTTGGGACCTGGTTTCCAGTTCTAGCCCTGCTCTGCAAGTAACTGCACTGTTTGGAAAAAGTCACTTAGCCTCTGATCTTTGTAAAGAAAAGAATATAATCTCCACTGCACCTACGGTCATGGATTTGTGGTACAATATGTCAAACAAACATATTGCATGCAAGTGTAATTCAAACTAAAAAAAAATTCCTCTCTTTCAAAAGTAGAGTATTATTATCACAAAGTGTAAATGCATTTGCACAAAATCTTGATCCACAAAATATAGCAGGAATTTAAAATAATTTCTTATCATATTTATCACTTGAAAAATTTTCATCTCAGTTGTAACTAATCTGTGATGTACTGCTAATCAGAATTTGAATTAATTTAATACTCAGAAATTTGTTTAACATCAAAAATATTTACATAGGCACTTTATAATTTCAACAGACGAAACATGGATTTTTTTCTAAGACCATGTTTTTTCCCAGGAAAAGCCCAGTTTTTTAATTGAATTCATATTTTTTGTGCCATAGTTTGTTACATTAATTTTAGAGCTAGAGAGAATCTTAGAAATCATTCCACTCAATCCTACAACGGTTTACAGATGAGGATTCTAAGGGTCTGATGGGCCAAGGGAGCTGCCCAAGAGCACATTATTAATAGGAGCACACTTATAACCTAATGATGATATGAATTAAAGTACAGAACCAGTAATGATGGGCCCTTTGTATTTGTAGGGCCCGAACCTTCCACAAATAACATACAACTAGAAATGGATCAGTGGCACACAGCGAAGAATGCACATGACGGTCCTTTCAAAGCGTACTAAAGTGAAAAATTGGGAATCTCACATGTAGGAAAGAGTGATCGCTCATTCCTCTGGTTTCTTTATTTTTCGCATTGTTACTGTAATTCCTCTGTAGGTTTCCTAGGGTATATTTACAGCACAAAATAATAAATCGAATCTCACATTCTTTTTTAGTGTTTGTCCATAGAGGGTTTGCTTATTTACCACGTTATTTTATTTGGTCTAATCAGGTCCCTGTAAGAAATACCACTGAGGAGGATTGTCCAAGGGATGGGTTTTCATGCCGGCACTGAAAAGCATTAATAGAAGTTACACATGGAAATCCCAGCATGCCAAGGTGACTTCACAACAGTAAAACATCATCTTCTTTGAAGTCTTTTCAAATGTGGAAGGTCGAGAATGGCTTGTGAAACTCAAGTATATATGTAGTTTTGACAGTATCAGAAAGAGGAGCTTATTTTTATTATTTCTTTCATCTCAGTCTCGTTTAAAAGTTTACAACACAATCTACTCTCCTGGGTTTTCCTCCACGTGGGGACAAAGGTCTCACAGACGTGCACTTGGATGGCCAGCATGAATGACCAACACAAGTTAGTCCTTTCCTTCCCCCAACCTGCCCTTCCTAGTTTCTGTGTGTACAGAAGGCATATTCCATCTAAACGGTCGGGAATGAAATTGGCATTATGCTTATGTGTTGTGGTGCACCCTGTTTCTGTCACTGAATATGGATGTTTTCCCCAGGGATGAAGTGTTCTTTCGCAGCTCGGTGTTTAGTGGCCACTCGGTATTCCATCAGCCAGACGAGTCATCATTAATTCATGGGCTCCATTGTTGGACATTTGTGGTTTCAATTTTTCACTATTACAAATAACGTTGTGATGAATATCCGTGCTCATAAATCTTGGCGCCCGGTTCTGATCATTTTTATAAGATAAATTCCTAGACGCAAAATTGCTGGTCCAAGGAATGTGAATATTTGTAAAACTCTACAGGTAATGATCACAATACCATTTTTTGGACTCTCTAGGCTGGGCACTGTGCTACAAAAATAATCTGATTTAATCCTCATAATAAATGTATGATCTAAGTACTATTAATATTCATATTTTTTTTCAGAGGAAACTGAGGCTTGTGTCTGGAATACGGTTAATACACGACAGTGGTTGACAGACATGGTTGTTTGAGCCCAAGTCTGTCTGACTGCCGGGTTGATACTCTTAATCACTACATTATATTGCCACTTCCATATTGCCAAAATATCTCCCCCCAAAACATTATTGCAATTTATATTTCTACCAGCAGTATATCAGTGTGCCTGTTTCCCTGTGCTGTTGAGGACACTGATTATGAGGGAAGCTGGACAGACTTTTTCTGCTTGTTGAAAAATGGCCAACATGCTTGTTGGCCATTTGTGGATGGGCGTGTCCGCTGCACAGGATACATGTCTGAAATCTTTCCTTTTGAGATAGAAATTCAGATGATCTGAATCCTAATCACAGCTCTGTCCCTAATTAGTGAAGTAATGTCAGGAAGAAATCACCACAGAGATCTGAGTCTCCACTTCCTCTTGTGGAAAATTAGATGGTTAAATTAAATAATCTCATTGGCCATCTCTAAAATTTTGTGATTCTATCCATCAGCCCACCCACCATCAGTCCTTGTCACTGGGCAATATCAGAAGAAATAGGAGGTCACCAATATGGTGTATCTTCATTTGTATATTTAGGGAAGGGCCTCTATTCCCAAACATCTCTCCCAGTTGCTGGATTCTGAGCCTGAATCCTACGGAGGGAGAGAATCCTGCTGAGTCTCTCTTTCCAGCTTGAAGGTTTTGTTCTCTGGCTTCCCTTTCTTACGGTTTGCTCTCGCTCAGATTCCTTCTCAGGTTTCTCTTTCTTTTCGCTGAAACGTTGGAATTCCCCAGGTTTGCCCTTGGCCCACGGCTCTTTTAATTAGATCACTCTCAGCCACAAGGATCCAGATGGGGTTCTTTGAGCGCGCCACGAGTCTTCTGCCCCTGAACCCTTGCACATGTTGCTCCCTCTGCCTGGAATGCTGTTTTTCCCTTTCTAAACTGAGCCCAAATGTGTCTCCTGGAAAGCAGCCTGGGTAAAACTTGATACGCAGATTTGGAGTCAGTCAAGTCCAGGTTCTAAATCTACCGTGTACTAAATGTGTGGCCTTGGGTAAGTTATGCACCCTCCCTAACTCCATCTCCTCAGCTGTGTGATGAGATTAATGGCAGTGTCTACCTCTTAAGATTATTGGAAGAAGGACATGAGAAAGTTCATGCCATGCTTGGTCCACGATGCTGGATTTTTTGGGCTTTCACAGTACCTTGTGTATACATCTATCACAGCATTTGACATACTGCATTCTGAATATTCATCTTTTTATCTCCATGTATTAGCACTGTGTCTGGCATGCTGTAGGCATTCAGCAACTGATTGTTGAAGGAACAAATGAATCACATTGAAAACACCTTTAGGAGACCTTTCTTTGTGGTTATTTAGTGTTTTATTGTTACTCTGGGTTGTTTGTTTCTCTCAGTAACACCCTATCAGGAATTGGTTTCCAACCTGATGTGTGCGGAAACAAAATTAACTTCCCGACAATGACGGCTGGGAACAAGGGTGCCCAACCTGGAGAGCCAGCATGGCACCAAGCAGAGAGGTGAGAGTGTGTTGAAGACAAAATTATATCTCTTTGCTGTCACTGTAGATACTCTAAGAAGATTCCCTAATGCCCGTGCTTATCTCCATAACTCTAGCAGAACCTTTGGCTATGTTAGTTCATCATCACGGGAAAATTCAAGTGTATCCAGACTTAGAAATGCCTAATGTTACCTGTTTACCCCTCAACACAACCTCACAGAGAAAATGAGCGATAAAATATCTCAAACCAAATATTGTCACTAAAACTTTTAAAAATAGCATGCATGTTTGGAAAATGGACTGCCTGGCATGGTGGCCAGAGGCTAGGGATAGCAGAGAAAGCCAGGGGAAGTGGATATGGGAAGAGAGAGGCCTAGAGGCTTGTTGAAAATTGAGATGTCTTTGGGGGAAGAAAAATCAATGTGGGCTATGAATCTTTTAGTATAGACGGATGGTGAAAGCCTCACAACAGTTTGGTTTTTTTTTAGATTTTAAAATAATTATCTATGCACATTAACTGGTATTTCTCTTTGGAGAAAAGAACCTCAAAAAAAAAAAAAAAGAACCTCACAAGTACTGTATTTCAAACAGATTTTAGCATAGCAAAATTGCCTTCCATGTGCAAATTGATGCCTGGTCCCTCCCTGAAGGGCTACGCAGGTCCATCATCAGTTCTGAGAGCCTCCGACACAGGGTTCTCATTAAGGTCGGTTCTGGCACTCACTAACAGTAAACGCCTAGTTGGTTTTATAAAACAGCATCTACCTGCCCTCTTTGTCCCGCCACACTTCCCACAAACCCAATCTTTCTAATGCCGTTAGAGGGTTGAACACGTTTTGTTGAATTTTTCCCTAGAAAGGCAATGCCCTTTTCTTATCTGTTGCCTTCCCGTCTCCCGTGTGGTTTTCATTAGGTCTTCACAGTCAGTGCCCCTGCAGGACTGCACATTATCGATACCCTGAGTGGTAATGCAAGGCGCTCGCATGAGCTAGAGAACAGAGAGCGTGTGGTGGTGGAGGCAGGTCATCCACTGAAGACACAGCACTAAATTTCTGGCTCGAGAAACTGAAACTCGTGGTGAGTCCAGGAATTACTCACGGAACAGAAAATACAGCTCAGCCTTCCACCTACTTGTAATGCATTCTTTATGAGTGTACACTGAGTTCCATAGACTTTTGACATTCGACAAATGGTTTTAAACTTCTCTTTGGCTACTTTTTAGTGGTTTCCCCTTTGTCTTTTCCTGTTTGGATGATGAAGTTTTTAAAGACTGAAGAGTACTGCTGGGGGGTAGTCTGAAAGGGACAGTGGGACATGCGCCCCTTTGCCTTGCCTGGAGTCCCCTCTTCTTAGTTATTTATCTGTATTATGATTGGCATGCAATGTTACATTAGCTTCAGGGGTGCAGCGTAGTGATTTGGCATTTATATGCCTTATGGTGTGATTGTGCCAATGTGTGGTAACCATCTGTCACCGCACAAAGTTGAACAGTATCATCGACTGTATTCTCTACGCCGTGTACTACACCCCTGTGACTTACTTATTTTATTCCTAGAAACTCATTCTCTTATTCACCTTTGCCTTTTTTGCTCCCTCTTCTGTGGCAATCATCAGTTTGTTCTCCGTGAGTCTGTTTCCTTTCGTTTTTTTTTCATTTGTCTTGTTTTATTTTTTTTAGAATCCACGTGAAAGTAAAATTCATACAGTATTTGTCTTCATCTGTCTGATTTATTTTACTTAAGATACTGCCCTCCAGGTCCATCCATGTTGTCACAAATGACAAGATTCCATTCTTTTTGTGGCTGAGTAATAGTCCATCGTATATAGGTACTACTCCTTCTTGATTCATTCATCTATTGATGGACACTTAGGTCACTGCTGTATCCTGGTATTATAAATAGTGCTGCAAGAAACACAGGGGTGACTATATCTTTTCAAATTTGTGTTTTTATTTTATTTGGATAAATGCCCAAAGTGGAATTGCTGAGATGTATGGAAGTTCCATTTTTATTTTATTTTTTGAGGAACTTTCATACTCTTGATATTACCAGCGTCTGCTCATCTTGAAGACTCAGGAGAAGGACCAGTCTCTCTGAGAATTGCTCCTGGACTCAGCAATCTCTGTTAAACATGCCTCCCTTGAGCTCCTGGAACCCCCTTTACGCCCCCATTGCATCGTCTCCCCTAGTAAACCACAGAGTCCAGGGCAGCAAGCATTGGAGCTTTCCCGTCTCCATCTCCAGCGCATAACCTGCCACGTACCACACTTCAACCAGCATTCGTTAGATGAGCAACTGAGCGAATGAATGAATGGGCATTTAAGGAAGGAAGAGCAAAAAGGTGGCGAAGGGTAAGCAAGCTTCAGAAAGTAAGAAACAGGACCACGAACGCTCATTCAAACAACTTCAATATGGAGAAGTCCTGAGATAAAACCTATTTTTCAGCCTCCACTGAGAGAGCTGTTATAGAGATTCTTGCCCAAACTGTGTGTCACTTCTGAGTAAACCACCATCCCCGTTAAAACTGTGAAACACAGAGGAGCTGAGCGCTATATTCAAGGATACAGTTATAGCAACTCGATTTAAATACAGTAAGAGCTGCATTTCCAGAAATTCCAGGAAAACCATTCTAGGAAAAAATCGATTTCTTTTCATTTTAAATGTAAATATTCAAGTGAGTACATTATCACCAGTCACCCTTCACCAGCCAACACCCTACTCATATTTCAAAGTCCCATGTATTGAAGCTAATACATCGGAGTGATCTGTAGCAGTGGAAAAACTTGCGTGAGCCTTGAGGGAGGAAAAAAGACACCTACTAAGAAGGGCTCCTGGTGGCTACCCGGGCTCGTGAAAAAGCAGAGCCTAGCAGCCACTTTCGTACAGGGCCTCTCAGGCAAACTGCCTGCCTTTGCACTGAACTGCCTGTCTGCGCAGTGTTTCTGTCAATTGAGCCAGGCCTCATCAAGGCTTCCTGGAATCCTATTTCAACCCAAATGACTGAGGTTTTCCCTATCCAATCAGAGCTGTGCAGCTCTCTCCAATCAGAACGCCTCTATTCTGACCAATCAGGACAGTGTCTTTTAGGCCACTTCCAGGAATTTGAATCCTTATTTGCATGAGGATGGACCAATCAGGAACCAAGGGCATGGACTTCTGTCCATATAAGCCAGCTCCCCGTTGGCTGGGAGAGCGTACTTCCCTTTCCAAAGAAGAATGAAGACACCCTAGCTGAGCCGAAATACTGACTGGATGTCTCACCAAACGGACCAGAGCAGAGTGAAGCAGATCATTCTGGAGCAGAGCAGACCAGTGCGGTACAAAGCATGGTGTGGGGTAGAGGTGTCCAGCTGGAGAGGGGCCTGGCCCCAGAGCTGTCCTACAGGCGTGCTCTATTATTCACTGTTGAGCTGTTTTGCACTGAACGAAGTTTCCTCCTTGACCCCGCCCCCAAACTGAGGATTTTTGTTGGGGTTGAACTGGTGCCCAAGACCATTGGTGGGCACTTGGATGGCAAAAGCGAAGGCTGATTTACTGGCTTGATAGTAGTTTTAGCATTAACTGTTTTTCCTTCCAAAATGCCCAGTTTTCCCTCACCTAGAGCTTGAAATACCCTTTATAAGAAAGTACATTTTTAGAGGGTTCTCATGACATGTCTAGGAACTATTCAATTCAACTGAAGTTCAATTAAATTAACTTATATTAAGTGTCTAGGAATGAGGCACTAAGGTATCCATTGTAATACACAACACCCTTGTACTGATTAAAAGGGAGCAGGTTAAGTTTTGATGAAATAAGATGTATGAATAGCCTAATACGGTTTTCATGTTGCTAGTGGAATTTTCCTCCTAGAATACAGAGCTGATTATGTCACCCCTCGCAACTCAAATGCTTTCGATGACTCTGTCTCCTACAGAATAAATATCAGATTCCCTGATGTAAAAGGTGGACATTTGGCTTATCCAAATAGGAATGCCCCTGGTCCTGTCCCAACTTGCTCCAACACCCTACCCTCTCTCCACTTAGAAAGCAAATTATCTTAAGAATTTTTACCAGAAGAAGAGCACAGAGACCATTCTGGTTGATTTGATGTCCCTTCTTTTAAAATGTGAAAGAGTTCATAAAATCAGAGCAACCAACAAAAGGGATTATTGCAAAATTTCTTAAGAAACACTATGGCTGATTTCAGTACATAATTATTGAACCACATGTCAACAAACATGGCCTTAAGCGAAGCATATGTTCTGTGCTCAAATGTGACGTTAACTGCCCACCTCTCCTCAGTCAGCCCCTTCTGTGTACAAGGTCAAATTGGTTTTTTGCTCTCATCATTGTCTGAAGTTTACTTCTGGAAACCTATGCATGTCCACACAAGATTCATCACCCCCTTTGTATTGGTGCTGGCATGCACCAGTTCATCGAGAGTGTTCAAGCTATCTTGTCTGCAGTTTCTCAGACCTCCATTGTTTAAATGCCGTCTTTCTGCCTCCGCTACAGAGGGTTCATCGACTACCATTAATATATTTATATAATCCACTCCTATTTTGTATTATTGACTCCTGACAAATCCCATGGGGTAGTGACACAGTAGGTTCTGCCATACCGGGTCCTGGGATAATGGATTTGGTGGAGTCTTCACTGTTGGGCCGTGTCGTGCCCTCTGCCCATGGGCGACATCAACACACCTTGGAAGCCCCTCGGCTCTGCCAGCTGTTCCATCCCACCTCCTGTCACCTGCTCTTCACCCAACTGCCCCTGGGCGCATCAGCACGATCATTTTTGCTGTTCCACATTTACATCTAGAATGGCAGATATCTATTTAATTTCATTTAATCTTTATTGTATTTTTTTCAATTACCCTTTAGTGCCCTTATGCACCCCTCCCCCAGCAATCACCACACTGTTGTCCATGTCCATGAGACCTTCTTCCTTTTTGGTCAATCCCTCCACCCCCTCCACTAGCTGTCACCTGCTCTCCATCTACGAGTCCAGATAAACAGACATTTATCACTGTGTGCCATGTGCTTTCGGGAAAGTCACGTGCAGTAGAACTAGACCAAGGTTTAAATTTGGGCTTTATCACCTGATACCTTGGGCAAGTCTTCCAGGGCTTTTAGTTTTACTTTTTAGAGCTCCCATTTCCTTATCTGAAATATGGAAATAAAAACTACCTCATGGTCTTGGAATATATATATAGTCTTTGCTCTTACTGTTTTTTCATGCTTCTGGAATGCTCTTTGTCTCAGCCCTTCACCAGTCAACACCCTACTCATATTTCAAAGCCCAGTGAAAACGCTACCTTTTCTAAGAAGCCTTCCCAAATCTTACAAATCAATTTCTCATAGGTTCCCACAGGTCACCATTTACATAGTTTGTAACCTGGGCTTTCCAGGGTCCACAGACTTGGCATAACAGAGCAATCGCAACCAGCTTTTCTCCAGTCCCGTCCCTACCTGCAATAGTAAGAACTTCTCTACCCAGCTCCCTTTGCCCAGCTACCTCTTGTCTCAGAGCAGCATTTTATAACCTCCCAGATGACCTTGGTGCTAACCTCTTTATGCTTCCCAGTTCTGGACCTTTCCTTCATGCTGCTGACTCAGTGAAACAACTCAAGAATGAGTTCATATATCCGTTTGCCTCTAGCAGACCATAAGCCATTTAGGGTAGGGGCCAGTGTCTGACTGGCTGGGCATTGGATCCCCAGGGTCTGGTCCAGTGCCCCGCCCATGGGGGGTGCCCAGTGAGTGGGTGGGTTGTCGATGAACACGGGCTCCATGGGTTGCCTCAGGCTGTTCATCTGCAGTAAGACCTGCCCCCCAGGATGCTCACGCCCCACCCTCCCACCCCTGTTCTCCTCCCAGCGGTGTTGCCAGTTGTTGTGAGGGCCATATCGCTGTCAGCTGCCAGAGAGAAGCCTTTCGAAGGGAACTCTGTCTTCCGAAGCCTCCGGGATGCCTGCGGTGATGACAAAGGCAGATTCGCATTGCCCTCCCATGCGCCTTTTTCGATCCGGCTTCTGGATGGATCTCCAGCTGCTTAAAACTGTGGGCCTGTGCCCTCCCAGTCCACGTGGGTTCCAACAGTAACCCCCGTGGGGTCTGAAACTGCCCCCCACCAAGAAAACAACGTGACCTTGGGCACTGGATGTCTCCAGGACATGTTATTGGTGGAGAGATTTTGTCCACTCAGGCCTCACCCCTCAGGACTTGGAGATGTGGCTGAAGGCCATGTTGGATTCAACCTGTCTTGTTACTCTGACTTTGAAATGCGGAATTTGCCACCATCTAACGAATCTCCACTCTGTCTCCCCATATGATTATTTGTTTTTCCAAAAGGTCTCGTGATTCCTTGGCTATACAGATTTCTATAGGTGTATCCCATGGGACTTCTAGTCGCTCTGAGACAGACCCTGTCCCTTGGGCATGTTCGGGTTTTCTGCCGTGCAATTACAGCACTCAAGGCACTCAGCATTTTATTACAACCACCACATTGTAAATCCCTTTAAGATGTTCAAGTCCTTTAAGAAAGTTTCTGTATCTTATTTGTCTCTGCTGCTCTCTCTTCCCCTCCCCCGACAACATCCTCCCCCCAGCACCTAGGCCAGGCTTGGCACATATTAGTTGCTCAGTAAATATTGCACAGCTTGACGAATCAAGAGATGAGCAGTTACCAAGGTTAAAACAGGCTCGGCAGAGTTCCGCAGAGTCCGCGTGAAATCTCAGAGGCACGTGGGGAAAGGGGAAGGCGGAGGGCAAGGCCGCAGCCAGAGGAGATGCGTCTGCTCCCTGACAGTTGCGTCTGTCAGAATTCTTTCCTCGTTCCTCTTTCTGCCCACAACAAAAAGGAAGGAAGGAAGCTGTAGGTTTCTGCCTTACAGGGCTTCCGCAAAAATCAATACTTTCTGTTTACAAATTATTTTCTTTCCATTTATGTATAGGTCGGTGCAACAGAAAAGGAAATATAGAGGAGACGAATAACCTGAAGCTCATGGCTGGAGAGAGGTCAACATGAGTTAGCAGATCCGTTGGCCATGTTTTGGGACCAGCTGACGACCCTCCATTTCCCCAACATCAGGTGACAAGACTCTTCCTCTACTAATGTACCCGTACATTTTTCTTTAGGTCAAATACTTTAAAAAATGCATTTGTCTGGAAGGAAAGCGTTTTTTTTTGGCACTGTGCATTTGCACGCACGCTCATTCTGTTTTAGGAGACACCATTTACCACCACTATGCAATACGTCTTTCACTTCTTCGGAAACATGCAGTCTATTTTTACAGTTCCCACTCTCTGCGGTGAACGGTAAAGTCCCAGAAGGAGCTCGCAGAGAAGGTACTGATTCACGTACTAGCCACGCTCCTGCTCAGGGGTTCACGGTGCGCTGCATTCTTCGTGGTTTTTGCAGGTGACATGGATGGTGGGAACTTATTTAACTTAATCTAGGTTTTCTAATTAGGACGAAATCTTTGACTCACGAAAGCAGGCATTCTTTATAGCCAAAGGCTTGGACTTTTATACAATATAAAAATAAAATTCTCCTCCCCGCCCCTCCTTTTCTTTTGAATATTGAAATTAAACTTTCCTGCCTACCAGCTGAAGCATGTACTATTGGTGAAATGCTTTTAATGACAGATTCAGAAGCTAAGCTACCTTCTGAAGAATGAACGAAACAAAATATATCCTTGACATCAAGTGTATTTGAATTACTGTGTTGTGTTTCTTAAGCCTGCTTGAGAAATGGGAAACCTGAAATTAAAATAATGAAATCTGAGTCCTATACAGCCTCGGTCATCCTCCCGATTTACAGAGGACACTTACCCCTTGGTCAATGCCTTGTGGTTCCCCGTCTGAAAGTGAGGTGCTGGATTTCAAGATGGGTAATGATCTGGTAGTTTCTTGAGCACAGTAATGTTCTTTCTCTTTTTGGGTTAGCAATAGGACATGTATATTGGAAGCAGGGCTGGCAATTTGACCCTGATGTTTCACAGAATGCCATAGTACCTCCTTTAACAGTGTCATAGTCCTATCCACCAAAGGACAAAGGTTGGAGGGAAAAAGAGATTGTCCTTGAGACTTGGGTTTACTGTGCATGGTTTCAGATATCTGGGTGCGTAGCCGCTTCCCCTCGTGAGACATGCTGGTGATTCGTTACGCGTTTTCCTGACATTCTAACACGGGGTGCGGAGGAGGAGGTTGCACTGCGGGATTGGTCTGATGAGGTGGGCACTGCTGAGCTCCGTTTGTGCTTGCCACTCCCTTCTACGTCTCTGTAGTCTTTTCTTTTCCCTAGCACCTGATTCGGAATTTCCTGAGCTGGCCCAGTGGTGTCCAATAAAAATATAATGTGTTAAACAAAGACCTTCAAGACTGAGAGTTTTCTGAAAGAAGGGGTTTACTGAGCTCTGGCTGGTGTGGCTCAGTGGATTGAGTGCCAGCCTGTGAATCAAAAAGTTGCTGTTCCGACTCCCAGCCAGGGCACATACCTGGATTGCAGTCCGTGTGCCCAACTGGGGATGCGTGAGAGGCAACCACACACTGATGTTTCTGTTTCTTTCTTGCTCTCCTTTCCCTTTCTCTAAAAATCAATAAATAAAATCTTGTAAGAAAGAAAAAAAGGAAGGAAGGAGGGAGGGAGGGAGGAAAGAAAGAGAAAGGAAGGAAGGAAGGAAGGAAGGAAGGAGAGAGAGAGAGAGAGAGAGAGAGAGAGAGAGAGAGAGAGAGAAAGAAAGAAAGAAAGAAAGAAAGAAAGAAAGAAAGAAAGAAAGAAAGAAAGAAAGAAGGAAAGAAGGAAAGAAGGAAAGAAAAGAAAAGAAAGAAAGGGTTTACAGAGCCATATGCTGGCCAGATAAAGGACCAGGTCCTGGGTCGTGCATTCCAAACCACCAGCAACAGCTGTGCTAGATGACGAAGCCCTCCTTGGGCTGAGGGGGCTCCTTTATGCAACATGTTTGGAGAAGAAAGACGTGAATTGTTTTGAAAGAATTTATGTTAGCAGTTGATAAAGGGGTGGGGGAAAGCGAAGTGGGCGAGCTCTGGGATAGGTGGACAGTCTGTGAGGAAGGCGTGCTGGCCGCTTCTGGATTGGCTGTGGGCAACAGTCCGTGAAGTTCACGCATAAGCAAGATATGGTGGCATTTGTCTCAGGCAGCTATTCTTTCTAGATAAGAGCTGAAATAGTCACTGGACATTGATTCACAGGTGCAACGTGCATCCAGGAATGTGAGCAGTCTGTGAAAAATGAGGGTCAAATTTTCAGGCCTGCCTCCAATATACATGTCCTATTGCCAACCCAACAAGAGAAAGCACATTACCGTGCTTGAGAATTTGTCACACCACTTCCTAGCTTGATTAGCCTCCCTTGTCTCTTTCTCCCACGCTCTGGCCTACTGTAACTTAGTTAAAGACATCCCAGAATTTATCTCTTGTCAAATGCCACATGGGTAATTTGAAATTTTCTAGTAGTCATATTAAAAACAGTAATAAAAAACAGATGAAATTAAGTTTAATAATATATGTAATATTTAATGATATATCCAAAAGGTTATCCTTTCAGCACATAGTCAATATATACATTTGAATATTTTACATTCTCTTTTTTACACCAGGCCTTGGAAATCCAGTGTGTGTTTTGCTCTTAGGGCATCTCAGTTCAGACAGTTCAAGTGTGGTACAGCTGCAGGTGGCTAGCGGCTACCTTATGGGACAGCATAGACAGGGAATATTTCCATCACCGCCGAAAGTTCTCTTGGACAGGGCATATACCTAGCCCATTCCCGAGGACTTTTATCTAGAAATTGGTCTCTCTGTCTCTCTGAAGAAGGCATCACCTGTCATCTCCACTTTCTAAAGAGCCTTAGGCAGTGTCTCTCTTGTCAGCAGAATAACAAGAAAGCCCATTTCCGCCTATTTGGGCCTGTGTTTCCTCAGGGCTCACACTGTACTGTCGTTCCCCGAAAGCAGAGAACACGTCCCCGAAAGCAGAGAACACGGAGTGAAAGGCTCTGCAGCTGCCGGGACGTCTGCTCCCTGGAGCTCTGTGGCCTCTCCCTTCCGCCGTCAGTCAACTTCCCGCTGCTGTAAAGGGAGTTTAACTTATCGTTCCTTAAAGCTGCCAAGCCTCATTTTAAAAGGCCCCCCCTTCAAAACTGCTCAAAGAAGTGGAGTGCTTGTAAATGTTTAACGATTCACTTAGAGGAAGAAGCCCTGGCTTGTAGCATTGGCCAACTCCTGTGGTGTCAATACTCCCACTGCGGTCAGTGGTCTCAGGCCACCAACCTGACCTCCCTAAGCTCTGAGGTGGGCAGAGAGGCCCACGATCTGGAAAGGAGATGCGCCAAGACATCACTGGAGCAGAGGGAGGTGTATGTGCCCCTCCGTTTCCAGGAACCTACAGAGTATATATCATGGAATACCCTTCGCATACAAAGCAAACAGGTCCAAACACTACAGTGTGTTGGGTAAAGTGAGGTGTTAAGCATAGTTGAATTTAGTAAGAAGGCTCACAAGTTAGGTTAGTAAAATATATAGAACATTTTCTATTTATTATGCTTATATTCCGTGTATATACTCTTAATTAACAGTATAGGTCTAATCAATTTACTCTGTTTAAATATAGCTATGATAAGCAAGATAAGTCAGGTAGAGGAAGACAACTACTGCATGATATCACTTATATGTGGAATCTAAAAAAGTTAAGCCTGTAATAAACAGAGAATAAAATGGTGGTTACCAGGGGATGGGGGTGGGCAGGGATAAGAGTGATGGTGGTTAAGGCACTTAACTTGTAATGAGGAGTAAGGAAGCCATAGACATCTGATGCATGGTATAATGAATGGAGATAATAACACCATACCATAACTATGTACTATGATAAATATTGCTACATCGGCAATCACATTACAGTAGATAAATATACCTTAAACTGACACAATGTTACATGTCAAATTTGTTCAATTTTAAAGAAAGGTAGCTGAAGGTGAGATCAGCTTTCATTAGCACTTTTTTATTCTGGTCAGATGACACCTCTGCTACCCATTGTTCCCTAAAAAGAAACAACATCAAATACGTAAACAGCTTGAGAATTCATCTGCATTTCTCATTGACCCAGTCTTCCAGAAAAACAACGCGTGTGGTTCGTGGGGCTGAAATAAAGGTGTAAAGGAGAGGTGGCCAGCCTTAAACGTGAGGCTGTTTAAGTTACAGAGTCCGAACTGCCTCTGACTAGCCGTAAGGTCTCGGGTAAATCTTGGAAACTACTCAGGGCCTCATTCTCCTCATCTTAAAATTAGGGGTTGGACTAAGCCAAGTGTTTTCCAAATTTTAGTCATTCTTATACATGACCATTAGGATTTTTGTCACTTTTATATGCCACTTGCACTATTGTTTTCTCAATATTTTTCTTTAATCAACTCATCTTTTACTTAAGTTCTGAGCCCTTTCTTAAGTTATAGCATTTACTAAATCATGTCTTCAATATGCTAGTTATTTATTTTTCTGATACACATAGTTGTAAATTTAACCAGGTGTGTGGGTACTTCCTGAGATTATATACCATGCGTGGCTAGCACTCTACCAATGAGCTGATCTGTGGTTTGAGAACTGTCATGATTTCAGCCACTTTAATGGTTACTGTGGCAGTTCTGGGATTGGTTCACATTGCAGCGACTCTTGTCAATCAAGGAGATGAGTGAAACTAGGGGGTCGTCTGGCCCTCCTGTTGCCCAGGTCTCTCATCACAGAGAAACATGGCTGGAGACTTCTATGCTAAAGTGTATTTCCTCCTGTACCAATATAACTTGTTTGTTCCATTAAGCAACAGGGAAATCTGATCAAAAATTTATATGAACGCATTTTGCATATAATATTTTGTCTCTTACTATTAAGCTCTGTAAATAGGTTAAAATCTGCATATAAATCATTTATATCTGCCTAGTTGTCTCTGTGCGGTTGCAGTGATGATGGTTTAAATATCATCTGAGATTTTAAGTGATTGCTGGGCATGAGAGAACTATGAAATTATTTTCATTAAAAAAATTAGGAATTAGAAAGCAGGACTTTCTTCAGAGTTGATGTGGCTTAAATAATTTCAGCCAGATGAACCATTGTCAACAATTCGCATTTAAAATATAATTAATTATGTTAGTCTGCCTGCTGTTATACTAGGAAATTAAGATACCGCACATGTTTATAATAGGAAATTTCTCAATTGTCTTTTTTAATCCACCATGAAGCTGCACATTTATTTCCGCAGGAGAAAAGTAAAACGTATCATGCTGCTAATGTAATACCGGTCTTTTCTAGGATTAAGAATCAGTGGATGGTTTGTGGGATTAGTGATTTCTATTCTCAAATGAAAACCAGATGGACCGAGCTGATGGCATAAACAGCTGAGAAAAAAATTGGCAGAAAAAGTCAAATTTGATGATTACATTTGTTTTTACACATTTGCTTAATTTAATGAGATAGTCAGAAGGTTGGTTTGTGAGAGATTGTAACTCCTGAGTTATGATTTAACCTAATAAAAGTTCAGACTCTATTTCATTTGGGAATTATTAGGTAATGACATGATAATCAAGTAGTTTTTTTTTATTAGAAATAAAAAATTATAACACCCCCCAAAATTTCAGGAAATGTTTCTCCCATTGTTCATTTAAATGTATAGTAATCAGTTTATGTCTATGTTTATACTAAAACTAATTAATGTATATCCTCCATGGTAAATGTATTCACCATGCCTATGCAATCACTAACCATACATTTTAGTAGTACTCAGTGTTTCAGCATAAATGCAAGGAGGGAATTATGAACTAGAGAGTAGAATCAGTTATGTTAATCACTCACTATCTTAGAGAACGTGATACTGAAAACACAATGCAGAGTTTGCTATTTAATCTGGGCAATTTGTCTGGAATCCTAGATTCATTGGCTTGTACATTCATCCACATTCCGTGACAGCCTGCCACGAGATGGATGCCATTATTATCCCCACTTTCAAAGGAGACGGAGGCTCTGAGGGGCTCAGGTAGTGGTCTAGGTTTGCCCAGCACGTGGCAGAGCCGGGTTTGAACACAGACGTTCCGCAGCCGGGCGGTGTTTCGAGTCCCTGCTGCGTGCCAAACACCAGGCTGAGTGCTGGGAACACACAAGGCATAAGACTTGGACGCCGAGCTTAGAGCTGGAAGACACCCTGGAAATAGTCTGGCCAAACTCCCTTTTATCACAGATGAGAAAACGGGCCTAAAGAGGGTATCTTACCCTCAGTGTGTATGGTAGATAAATATATAGATAAAAATTATCAATTGGTTCAAGTGCTGAAATGTTGTTTACTAAATACTGTTGATCTGTGTGGCTTGAATATGTACAAACTAGTCCTTTAGCCTATTCTTTGCTCAAACATATGGTAAGAGTATGGGTGTCGATGAGTATTATACCTATGGCTACAATAGAGATTAAGAAAATGAAATGATAATTCTGGTTTATTTAGTTCCATGAATATAAATTGGGTGCTTATGTGCTGAGCACAGAAATAAGTGCTGGATAACTAACGATGAGCAAGATGTACGAGGTTTGCCCTGAGCGGGTGGCTCCGTTGTTCAGAGCGTCACGCCCACGTGCCAAGGTTGCAGGTCAGAGCACACAGAAGAATCAACCAGTGAATGCGTACAGAAGTGGAGCAACAAATCAATGTTTCCCTCTCTAATAACAATAATAATAATTTATAGAAAGGCGTACAAGGTTCTTGTCCTGTGGCTATTACCGTGCAGTAGGAGAGACAGATAATGAACGTAATTACTGTACAGTGGGATGAGGGGAGGGTCAGGGAGTTGTTAATAGGTAGCAGGGACACCTAGCCCAGGGAAGGGACAGCAGGGATGGAGGGAGAGCTGGGGAGAGGGCAGGAAGGAGAAGGGCTGGTCATGTGCCACGCCCCTTTGAGAGGTAGCTGGACCCACCGAAGGTATTCATGCCACATTCCTTCCATGTGCTCCCCGAGATCTAACCCCCACCCTTTGCCCCTGCTCTCTGATGGGAGACTCACTCGCAGGGGCTGCGTTTGTGAACAGCAGTGGGCCCCTTGGCTGTTAGTTGGGTTCAGCCTTTGGGGAGCCCCAGGAGGAGAATTGGGTGGAGGAAGGTAAGTGAGCCCAGGTGTCCGTGGGGTAGTCTCCAGCTGGCTGGAGGTAGCCTAGGACACCTCTTCACCAGCTCTTCCGGGGTCCTGTATCCGCTCCCTCCTTCAGGTGATAACAGCCATAGGGGCTGCACTATGCCTACAGTTTCCCTACAGCCCACCCACCTCTTGGTACATAGTCCATTTATTAAGCCTCCCTTGAATGGTCCCAATTTCGTGTGCAGGGATTCCTGAAAGGGAGGGTGCAGAAGACAGTGTCAGTGGAATTGGCAAGGTATGTGGGGCTCGCATCACCAGGAGGTTTATGATCTAGATTAACAAAGTTCAGAATATGACCCAAGGATAGCTAGGACTGGGATCAAGGAGAGCCTCGTAGGCACAGCGGTTTTGGGATTTTATTCCTACTGGGCTGGAAGGGCTTTGGAGAATCTTCAGCAAGAAAGTGACAAGATCTGCTTTATGTTTTTCAAAGATCTGTCTGGCTGCTGGGTGGCTAAGACTCCCGAGGCTAAGGGTGGAGACCGTGAGGGAGATTATTGCCACGGCCCCAGTGAGAGACTGAGTGGGAACTGGCAAGGGCATGAGAAACGGTTAGATTCTGAATCTGTTTTGAGGTCCAGCTGATGAACGTACTTTTAGGTCAGATGTGGTGGTGGTGGCCGGAGACGTGGAGAACTAGAATAGACACAATCGTTGCCTTTCTGGAACTTTTACTGTAGTTGGGGTGTCAGACATTAATCGCATAGTCATTTACATACATGAAAAGTTCTAACTATTTAAGTGCTCCTAAGGAAAACAAACCCAGGACCTCTTGTGTGATAGGGAATCTGATGGGGTCAGTGGGTGGGGTGTTGTCAAGAAAAACATCCCCTTGGATCCAAAAGATCCATATGCCCTGACAAGATGCTTGGGGGTGGAGGGGAAACAGGATGTGCAAATGTCCTGGGGATGGGGGCGGGGAGGGAAGTGTCTTGGAAGATCCAACAGGAGGCCAGGGACAGAAGTTAGAGGAAACTTGAGGAGATAAGCCTGTGTGCATGAGAGAGTGGTGGAACTTCTCAGTTATATGAATTGAGAAATGGAAACCAAAATGGAAGTTGAGATGACATAACTATTGAAATCATGTCATTATTAGCCTAACCCAGGGACCAGATGTAGGAGATGGGACCAGGAGAGGTGAGACTCGATTATTCCCATTGATAAGTCATTGATACCACTGCATCAACTCTGCATTGCTATTTCTTTCATTCAGATGGTTTACTTGTGTACAAAGCAATTCAAGAAACACTAATGTAAAAGGGAAGACATTTTGAAAGGGTGGTTGTTTGTTTATTACTTTTGAAGAGTTATTCCAAGACGATGCAGACTGGAGGGTGTATGTGATTGACCTTGAAACCCCATTTCCTGCCCTTGAGTCTGTGCTGTGGACTGGCTTGACTCCTTGTCTTGCAGCTCTGTTTTTCTTAAAAATATTGAGGTGAAATTTACATTACACAAAATTAACCATTTCAAATCAAACAATCAGTGGCATTTAGTACAGTGTTGTGCAAGCACTCTATCTAGCCTAAAAATATTTCCATCACTCCAGAAGAAAACCCCATTACCCATTAAGCAGCTACTCTCCATGACTCCCTCCTCTCAGACCCTAGAAACCACTAATGTACATTCTGTCTCTATGGGTTTCGCTATTCTGTATTTTTCATGTAAAAGGAATTAATGGAATTTTGTGAAATACTTTTGCTACGTCAATTAAAACTATTATTCTGTGACTTTAATCTTCTGTTAATGTAGAGAATTACATTAATTGATTTCCAATGCTAAACTAATCTTGCCTTCCTGAATAAACTCGGCTTGTTCATTACATGTATCACATTTTTACACGTCACTGGAGTCGGTTTATTATTAGTTTGGTTAGTATTTTTGTATCTATGCTTGTGGGTAAGATTTTTCCTTAAATTTTGTTTTCTTATAATATGCTTTTTATGTTTTGATATTAAAGTTATGTTGGATTTTCAAAGTATTGTTGAAAAACATTTTCTTCTATTTTCTGGAAGCCATTGAAGTAAGAAATGTGTTGGTGCTTCCTTGAATATTTGAAGTTTAGTAGGCTTCCCCATGGAAATTAAGTGCATCTGGAATTTTCTTTGTGGGAAACAAATTCAGTTTCTATAGTAGATATAGGACACTTCAGATTTTCTATTTCTTCTCATGACAGTTTTAGCAAATTTTTTCAACAGACTTGGGTATTTCATTTTAAATTTTTTAACCTATTGGCACAATATCCTCTTATCTATTTAATGTTTATAAGGCCTAAGAGATTTTACCTCTTCATAACTAATATTGTCATTTTTGCCTCTTCTCTATTTTTTTCCTAATCAATATTTCTAGGGCTTTATCAAAATTGTTGGACTTCTCAAAAACCAACTCTTTAAACTTTGTTGATTCTATCATGTTCGTTTCCATCTCATTAATTTCTGTTCTTATTTATGTTATTTTCCTTCTTCTCCTTTCTTTGAGTTTATTATACTATTCCTGATTTCTTGAGGTGATTGCTTACCAAGTTGATTTTTAGCCTTTTTATTTTTGCAAATCTATGCATATTAGGATAAAATAGCTTACTAAACACTGCTTTAGTGTATGTTACAAGTTTTGATATGTTGTTTTTATTATTATTCACTTCAAAATATTTTCTCTTTTGC